>VWZP01006159.1:13869-34978 GCA_013396995.1 Dicaeum eximium | reverse complement strand
GGCCGGGCGGGCAGGGGGAGAGGGCGCGGCTGACCCCGCTGTGCCGGCAGGGAGGAGCTGCGGGCCGTGCGGGACGCCGTGGGGGCCGCCGGCGCCGCTGTGCTGCGGCTGTATGAGGAGCGGGGCCCGGCCGAGATGGGGCTGGCGGCGGTTCTGAGGCGCGGGCCGCGCTGCCCCTCGCTGGCCGACGTGCTGGAGGGGCTGCAGGACGTGGAACGCCACTACCGGCACCTGTATCCTGCTGGGTCTGTCTCTGGGCACCGCCGGGGGGCTGTTTTCTCCTTGTTGTCCTTACCCGGCACGAAGGTACTTGGAGAGCAAACTGCTCCTGCAGCGCCTCAGCTTGGACAGCCTGGCGGACGTGGAAGCCCTCCCGCAGTGCTGGGAGAGGATTGTGCAGCGCTACAAAGAAGACCACGTCGTTCAAGGTAGTTCTGTGTACGAAGAGCCGAGGGGTTTTTCCCGAGGCTCCGTGCTGATGTCCCCTGGGGACGGGGACAGACCCGGCCATGCTGATGTCCCCTGGGGATGGGGACAGACCCAGCCATGCCGATGTCCCCTGGGGGCTGGGACAGACCCGGCCATGCTGATGTCCCCTGGGGACGGGGACAGGCCCACCCGTGCTGATGTCCCCTGGGGATGGGGACAGACCCAGCCATGCTGGCTCTGCTGGTCTCAGCATCTGTTCAATCTTTGTGACCTGCTCTAAGATCTTGGTCAGCTTCAGTTGAAAGTACTCACCATCACACCTGGGCACAGCTGGAAACAGCATCTTTTCTCATGGTGTAGTAAGGGCTCAGTGACCCCTTTCACTGCTCAGTCAGTTTTACCCACTTTTTTTTCTTTTTTTACTGCCTTTAGGAAGAAGTTTTTGGGAGTACAGAATACAGGTAAAGCACATTTAAGCTGACAGGGTTGTTGTTTTCTCTCTGTCTCAGATACACTCCTGAAGGTCTCACTGTTCGTGGAGAACCATCGTGAGGTGAGCTGCTCACCTGGCTCCTGACAGGGCAGCAGGGACTGCCACTGACCAGCTTCTGGCCTGTTCTGCCATGCTGCAGAGGAGATGAGGAATTGGGGGAGCTCTCCTGGTGCTTTTTGGAAGCTGAAGTGAGTTGGGTCTTGGCCTCAGCACGAAATGCTTGAACTGTGTCATTTTCAAGTGGAAATGGCCTTGATCTCTGAAGAAGAGGCTGGGCTGAAAAAGCCATGAGCATAGGAGGGACACCTCCAGCTGTGGAACTTGTCCTTTCCTTCTTCTGATGTGGATGTTTTGTGTCATGGAAAAAACGTTGATGCTGACTTACCTGAGGTGCTGCAGATGTGTAATAGCATCCTTCAGGCTGGTGCCATGAAAGATATTTGGCCTCTGTCCTCACAAATAAAGAAAATATGTCAGATCAGGGCTTAGAAACAGTGGTCACCTCATGTCTTTGAGCAGTGTGTTTGCATTCATCCCACCTGGGCATGGAGGAGGAAGGAAGCAAACGTGGCTTGAAAATGTAATTATGGAGGTGCAGGGATGCCTGAGTTCTGCCATGGGCAGTTCTCAGAGGTGTTGCAGTAACTGCTCTGTTACCACTGAAATCAGTCTGAAAGCATCACTCTCTGGTAGCCACTGCTGACAGTTCAGGGACACCTTTTGTTGGCCAGGGCATTGATCCTCTGCATGTTCCAGGGAAGCAGCAGGGTGTTTGTCTCTGAATTATGTATTTGGTAAGGAGCTGCAGCTTCTCAGAGAGCCAATAAAGAACTGCTTTGGACACCTTGTGGGTGTGTTTGTGCTCACGTTTCTGTGTCCCCAACCCGGGGTGTCCCCACAGCCACCTGAGGGCACTGTGTGACCCAGGAGCACTGGCAGGGAGCAGATCAGGGTGCTGGGGGTGACAAGGGTGGGAAAGGGCTGGCTCAGGGCTGGCTAGGGCTGCCAGTGCTCCCATCAGGGACAGGGGCTTCACCAGTTCTTCACACACAGTTCTAATTGCAAAGAAAACCCGCTCCTGTGGTGCCTCAGGTTTTAGCTTTTATATTTTTCAGATTCTGTTCTTCTTTAGTGTGTAAGTCTAGGCTTCATATTAGGGGATGGTGAGCTCTCTTCACAGAGTAGGGAGACAAAACACTTCCTTCTCCAGCTGGGGACCAAGGACAGCCAATCCAGATCTCAGGCCCAAGAGCACAAACAGCATGGACCAAAGGGAGAAAACAAGAAGGATGGAACTTCATAAGCTAAAGCTGGAATTGGACAATTAACTCCAGTATGCAAATGGTCCAAAACTTATAAAAGTGACTGGTGTCCATTTTGTGCCCATTTTGGTTCATCTTGGGTGCAGCCCTGGCTGGGCTCTTGTGCTGCCCAAGGTGTCTTAATAAATCCCTACTTTAACTCTGTCTAGGCTCTGTTCTAGGTCAGCCTTCACAAGGCATCACCTGGCACTGGGTGCCCTGCCAGGGTGGAGGTGAGGTGGGTTCTGCTCCTGGCAGGGCTTGGGGGCTCACGTGTCTGTACAGCCCTGTGCTCCTTACACAGGGTTTGGAGCATGGCTGATGGCTCAGGGTCAATCAGGGATGTCATCCTTGCTCAGCCCTTGGTGCATCATCCTCACAAACCAGTAGATCATGGTGAGCTTGGATGCAGAACTGTCTTTGCATGTGTGCATGCTGTATAACCCTTCAACACCCCTCTTCTGTCAGCCTCTCTTCAGGGCAGCTGCACAATGAACAAATGGATTTAAATTCTGGAAGATGTTCAGCACAGTTCAGTGGTGGCCCTTCTGCTTCTCCCAGATGTTTGGCCTCTGATGTCTGTCTTTGTGCTAACAACAGCCCTGCTGAAAGTGCTGAGCGAGCTTTCTGCATTGAAAGTGGCCATGCCCTGACTCTGACTGACTGAAATGGGGTGAAGGAGGTGCTCATTGAACTTTTGGTGTGATTAATTGCTGTGTGCTGTTCCTGGCTGATGGGCCGTGTCATCAGCTGCATTTGTGTGCAGCGTTCTGCAGGGTGCGAGTGAGTCTGCATCAGAGCGCTCTAATTGGGATCAGCTGTGGGCTTGTTCCCCTGCAGATCTGGAGCTCTGTCAGTTTGGCTGCCAGGGGCCCCACTGCCAAGCAGGACAGGGTTCCTGGTGTATGCAGAACTCCCTTCAGCTGGCGCTTGCCCAGGAGTCACTGGGGGTTCAAGGGTTCCCCCATGAACAGAGCCAGGGTGGGCATTGAGCCTTTCAGTGCTGCAGGGTCAGCAGGCAGGTGGAAAGGCCACTCCTGCTGCTCCTGCTGTGCCTGGCAGCCTGCAGGCTGAGCCAGACACCTGCTCACTGCACAGCCATGTCTCTGGGTGCCAGATTTCAGCACCTTCCTGAGGGCTGGGGTAGGAGGGAGGTGAGTGGGAGCAGCAGCTGCTGCTCCAGCTGCCTGGGGAGCCAAATGCAGGGTCAGGGTGATGCCTTTTCTTTGGTCCTAAAATTAAGAGCCAGACACAGTTTTGGGATAAAGGGTTTTTATCTCAGTATTTAGTAAGGATCCTAATGGTGCAACACTTCATCAAGGTGGAGGACGCTGAAATGTACACCCGATAGATTGCATATACAATTTTATAGATTTTGCAAATTCGTATATCTAATAAAGATGCTTTAATGAGAGGCTTGAATGAACAGCGTGATATTTTCTCATCTCGAAGTATTCCCTCTTGGATGGGCTTAATCTTAGTTTATAGGCTGTATTTTAGAGAGGCTTTGCTTTTGAAGATAGTGTAGGGCTTTCCAGCTTTCGGCTGCAAGGCCTTTAGGATGTTTGGTCTTCTGGCTTAGCAGAATACTAGGACTGTGTTAAGTTATCAGAGGAATTATTAAGGAATTACAAATATGTATGCCAAGAGCACTGAGAATACATAAAAGGTATATAAAAGATATATAGAAGAAAAGGCAAAAATTCATCATGGCATCAAGGGGCTCCAGCCTGTGCTGTACCTCAGTGGGGCTCTGGGTAAGGCAGCACTAAGGGCTCTGAGACCAACTGGTAAAATATATGTAACCATAAAAATAAATCCAAGTACCTTTATTTTTGGAGTAGAGCTCTTAAAGTATTCTTGCTTGGAGATCTGTCTTTGAGGAATGCAATAAAATGCAGTTAGCAGCTGGAGCTACCTTGTTAAAGGAAAATTGTCAGGAAACACAAAGCTCACACTTTGATTTTCAGCTTTACCTCCTGCTAACTCCATTGGAAAACAGTTATTCTTCACTTACAGGAAAAGCACAAACTAAATTCAGTTACTCAATTCAAATGCCCACAAACATTTATTAGGAGCACCTGACTCGTGTATGGTTGTTTTGTGTCCTCCCATGGCAGTGAGTGCTGGCTTTTGGTGCAGCAGGGCCTTTGCAGTTCTGCTTCGAAATGGGGACCTGCTGTTGGTAGCACCAGGCTTCCAAAACAAACCCAAAAGCTTTGCTTCAGCCTAAGCTCATGGATTTGAAACAGATTTAAAAACTGAGTGTATTATAAGAGTCCACAGTTATGGAAAAGACAAAGGATTTGGCACCTGAAGTGTAAAGTGGCTCGGAGGCAGAAAATGTGATAAAAAGCTTTGTGATTAATTTAATAAACCAAGTATGGGTTTCACAAGTCCCTATGGTTTTCGAGCTTATTCTTTGAGACTTTAATCTTGGCCTGAAGCAGAACTCCTTTGTGACTTTGCTGAGGGGCTGCCTGAGTATTTACTTGCTCTGAAATACAGCAAACATTCTCCACTACCTGTTAGCTGCCTTTTTTGCTCCATTCCCCAGCCTTGGCTCGGTGCTTCTCTAGTGCCTGTGACTTTGTCACAGCTTTTGCCCTGTTGAGCTCCAAGGAGGGGCAGATTCTGCTGATCCCATGGGTGTGCAGTGAGCGGGGACACATCTGGCCTGCAGCAGTGATGAGCTTTGCCACGTGGGACACGCTCAGCACACAGCCCTTGTTTGCCCTTGCAAGGACAGGCACCAGCAGTTTGGTGAGCTCTTTGCCAGTGTGGTCTGGCCCCAACCCCCCAGACCCTCTAGGGCTGCCTGTACTGGACAGAGCCTGTTTGCATTGCCTGTTCTGCAGAGGTTTTATCTCAATCCTCCCTTCCTGCTTTTCCCCCCAACCCTCTCCCTCCTCCTCCCTCCTCCTGTGGACACAGATCTGCAGTAGGTGTCTCCTGAACTTGCCTGAGCTCCCTGTCCCAAGCATCTTCCTGACTAATTCTTTCCAGATGTCTGGGAACTTTAATGTTTAGCAGTTTTGCTCAAGTTCTTCATTCATTCTCTGACTGAGCAAACCTATTTCCTGGTATTACTTGAAAATTCAGACTGATCATGGCTTCCCAAGAGGTGCTTCTGCCTCACAGTGAAATGTTTTAGGTGTCACTGCAGCCTTCCACCCCTGAATTAGAGCACAACAGATATCCATAAATAGCACAGAAGTTTATTTTCCATAGCTGACAGCTCCAGGGCTGTCTACAGAGTCTTGAAAACACTCCATGCTTCATTTATACCCAGCCAAATGTCAGGTTGTTGGCTTGGACTTTCCCAGCTACAGCAGCTTGGACAATTAGGAGATCTGTCCAGTGTTCCTCTTACTGGGACCAACAGTGGAAAGTAAGTGGCTCTGCCCATCCTCTCATCTAGTTTCCTGCTTAACTTTGTTTTTGGGGAGATGACTGTCCTTCCAAAGGGATTTGACTCCCTCTGGGGAGATGTCTGGGCAGAACACATGGTCAGTGGCTCCTGCTGCTCACGGTGTCCAGGTGAGCTCTGTCCTGGCTGCTGGGAGTGTGGAGCTGCTGCAGCCCCAGGCCCTGCCAGGGTGTAAGAGTCGGTTTGAAGATCCCTCATTTCTGCCTCACGATCATTGCCAAAGACAGAGACTGAAACCCTGATAACCTCAAAAGGACTTTGCACAGGTATCCTGGCCTGGCTGAGGTGGGATGTTTGCTAAGTGGTGCCTGTAGGTGTGCCCTGGGAACTGGTTCCTGAGGACAATGAGTGCTGGTCACGGTGGACTGTGTCACTCCTTGTTGCCAAAGTGAAAAGGAATGGCCTGTCCTGTACACCTGTCCTGTACCCCTGTCCTGTTCACCTGTCCTGTACCCCTGTCCCAATCACCTGTCCTGTTCACCTGTCCTGTACCCCTGTCCCGTACACCTGCCCCGTACCCCTGTCCTGTTCACCTGTCCCGTATACCTGTCCTGTTCCAGCTCCCCATGGCACTGGGCCTTGCAGCAATGCCCACAGATGTCCCCCACCTCTTGGCCACTTGCCCCTTGCTCTTGCAGAGGACTATAAAGGGACTTTCTAAATTAACTGACTGGGAGATCTCCCCACAGACAGAAGACCCTGCACCTGCGTCGTTGGAAAGGACTGGCATTGTCGCAGNGGAATGGCCTGTCCTGTACACCTGTCCTGTACCCCTGTCCTGTTCACCTGTCCTGTACCCCTGTCCCAATCACCTGTCCTGTTCACCTGTCCTGTACCCCTGTCCCGTACACCTGCCCCGTACCCCTGTCCTGTTCACCTGTCCCGTATACCTGTCCTGTTCCAGCTCCCCATGGCACTGGGCCTTGCAGCAATGCCCACAGATGTCCCCCACCTCTTGGCCACTTGCCCCTTGCTCTTGCAGAGGACTATAAAGGGACTTTCTAAATTAACTGACTGGGAGATCTCCCCACAGACAGAAGACCCTGCACCTGCGTCGTTGGAAAGGACTGGCGTTGTCGCAGGCTGGGCGGACTTTGGTGTTGGTAGCTATAATCCCCTCTTTCCCTCTGTTTCTCTCTACACTTAGTTTTCTTTTCTTTCCCCTCTATCACATACTAGTGCTGATGAGCACTCAATAAAGTGCATTTTTGGTGTTTGAGTCCCTGGTGTTGTTTCACCTTTTGTTCTCTGAGCGCACTCAATAAAGTGCATTTTTGGTGTTTGAGTCCCTGGTGTTGTTTCACCTTTTGTTCTCTGAGCTCAAATAAAAGAACCATCACGAATCCCACCTTGCAGATTGTGACACAGGGCTGCGTTGGTGCAGCTCTGGGGACACGGGCTCTCTGTCACCCCAGAGCCAAATGAGACTGGAGGCAGGATTGAAGCAATGCCTGAGCCACTCTGCCTCTCCAGCACAGGCTCTGGCTTGCCTGGAAGTCACATCTTGTGGCTTCCCATGTCTGTCCAGTGGCTTTTCATCCTTCCCCTGCACTCCATGTGCAGTGAGGCTTGTGGCAGGTTTTGGCTGCTGGAAAGAAGCTTTGGGCTGTTCAGTGAAACTGATGCCCTGTGAAGGCTGCCCTAGAACAGAGCTAAAGAATAAAGCAGGGATTTATTAAAAGGATTTCCTCCATGGATCCACCTTGTGCAGCACAAGAGCCCAGCCAGGGCTGCACCCAAGATGAACCAAAATGGGCACAAAATGGACACCGGGCACGGGCTCTGTCGCTTTTATAAGTTCTGCACCATTTGCATCTTGGAGTTCATTGTGCAGTTACAGCTTTAGCCCATGAAGTCCCATCCTTCTTGTTTTTCTCTCTCCAATTCACCGTTGTTTTTGCTCTTGTGCCTGAAATTTGTCCTTGGTCCCCAGCTAGAGAAGGAATTGTTTTGTCTCCCTACTCTGTGCAGAGAGCTCACCATCCCCTAATATGAAGCTCAGACCTACACACTAAAGCAGTACAGAATCTGAAAAATATAAAAGCTAAAACCTCAGGCATCAGAACTTGGGAAACTCCTGTCTTTTTTCTTAAATTTTAATTTGTTTTAGGATTTACCTTGCATGGTACATGGTGATTGTAAAAATGCCTGTGGTGGGAGAGAGACTTGACCTTCCCTGGGTTCAGATTCCTGTTATGGAATGGTTCTGTGCTGTTGGCACCCCGGGGTCCAGGAGTAGGGATGTGCTGAAAGGATGGACCTGCCTTGTTGCCCCATACTCCCACCACCTCCCCAGGTACCAGTGCCTCCCCGCACGTCAGAACATACAGAAATATTAAGCATCTATTTAATTTCCCAACAAAGCACCCTGAGATTTGGTTCCCCTCTGTCCCCCAGCATACCACAGCCCCTCTTCACGGGGGCTGACATGGGATGGCTCCCTGTTCTCCCTGCTCCTTCTCTCCACAGCCCAGACAGTCTCTAGGCTGCCTGGGGAAGGCAGAATGAAGAACATCAAGCCAGTAAGTCTCCTAACCATTCTGCTATGTGAGGAATGAATCCAAGAGCCTTTGCACACTATTAATCTTTTCCAGTTCCTAAGAAAGCAAACGATCTCCTCCTGCTCCCATAAATTCAGCTTCTCTCTCCAGCTTCTCCCCTGGTGTTTGAACTGTTCGCCAAGAGCTTTATTAAAACCTACAAGATGCAGTTTTGTTCCTCACTGAATCCTAAACAACTGTGCTAGGTGGAGAAGAAACATTTGGTGCTGTCAGCTTTAGAGAATTTTTGTGTGTAGTCCATGGCCATTGTCAGCCAGGACCAGCCTCAGCCCCACGCTGAGCCCAACAGGACCTTTGCTCTGCTCCCCTGAGGCTGGGAGAGAAATTCAAGCCGGCCAAACCTCACAGCCTCATGTCCAAAGCACCTGGCAATGATCCATATGGGGGAAGCAGAAGGGATGTAGCATGGTCCTGTGGCACCTCGCCCTCCTGTGCCACACTGTGGCCAATATCTGCAGCTTGCCAGTGGCCCAGGGGACACACTGTGCTGGGCAGCTCCTTCTGCTCTGAGAGGCTTCTGCTACAAACTCTCTGCCTGTCCCCTCGGCATGACCTGGCCAGTGCCACCGCTGGGGTGTGGGACAGCAGGTGATGGGCCCCAGGTGCTGGTGGCAGCAGAGGAGCTGCAGCTGGTGCTGGGCCAGCTGTGCCTGTGCTGGGCCAGCCAGGGTGAGGGTGGCAGGTCCTGTGGGGGCAGCAAAGGTGAGGTGCACACCAGAGTCCTGCCAGCTGCTGTGCATCACCACTGGACCTTGGCACATCTTGCAATGTGTCACAGCCTTCTCCCTTTCGTTTCCTAATGTTCCCTCAGTCTGAAACTCATCAACCAGGGCTGAGAGAAAACATCCACAGAGGAAGCCAAAGCAGAAGTGAGCAAAGCTGTTCCTTTGGCTGGATTCCTCCAGCTCCTTGTGTCCCACTGCTTGGTTTGAGCAAGAGCCACCTTCCCCTGCCCTGTGCACCTGAGCCATGGGGAGGGGACAGCAATCTTCACTTGCTGTGGGGGAGAGCTCTTGTTGTGGCTTTGCCAAGGAGAGCTCCCTTTCATGGCACAGTTCTGGTACCTCTGCTCAGGCTGTGTGAGAGGGAAGACAAGGCTATGGAGCATGCTTGCACAAGGAATGCTTTTAAACTTCATAAATCTACTTGTGGGTCAGATGGCAGGAGCAGGAGAGGGGAGAAGTGAGGGATGAGAAGGTCAGTGTGGCTGTGCTCGGAGGAGAAGCAGCCTGAAGCAGCTCTGGAACCAAGAAGCCCACAGCTGCTCTGCTGGAAGCAGGGGCTGGGGGGCACCTGAGGCAGTGACAGAAAGTTCTGCTCATGAGGAACCTGAAGAGGAGCCCCTGTGCCAGCCCCATGTGGGGAGCCATGAGCTGAGCCCTGGCAGGGGTTTGGGCAGTGCTGCCCATCCTGTGCTGCATCACGCCTGGCAGCTGGGGTGCCACACCCCCCTGCCTGCCCTGTGGGAGGACAGGGAATGTGGAAAAGCCCCAGAGGTGAATAATCCAGCCCAGCTTTCGCTGGACACGGCTCCCCCAGCTCTGAAAGGCTTTTTGGTCGGGTTTAATGAGATTAGTGTGTAAGCTCTGGAGATGTCAGCCTGCTGGCAGCTCCCTGTTCAGTAGTTCCTCGTGTGCCAGGGAATGATGTTCCTTTCATTGGCCTTGACTCCGCTGGATCAGGCTGTTGCTCTGCTTCTCAATTAACCGCATCTGCGTGGCAGTAATGAGCTGGAGGTCACACAGCCTGCAGAGGGGTGCCCAAAAGTTCACTGGTGTGCAGGGGAGCTCTCCGTGCCCCCGTGCAGGGGATGCTGGGGCTCTGCACCCAGCCTGAACCCCTGTTCTCCCCGGGAGCCCCTCTGGGGTCCAGCCCCGCTTATCACTGCCGTGGTGACGCCGCACAGCTTGCTCTGTGCTGGAGAGGCTGTGCTTCTGAGAGCTCCACTCTGGAGCTGTGCTGACATTATTGAAGCTACTGGTAATAAAACATGTCACTACAGGGGCCAGGGACACATCTGATCCTGCCAAGGGAAAGCAAAAATCCAAACAAAACCCAAAACCTCCAAAGAGCTCCAACCAAGCGCATGCTGACGGCAGGGCTGGATTTCCAGGGGTGCAGACCCCACTCCTGCCACCCTGCCAGGATGAGGGGCACCTCCTGGCCCTGCTGGGCTGGCCCTGCAGCAGGGACAAGTGGCACACAGGAGTCTCAGCTTCCCAGTGCCACATCCTTCTGCATGTGCAGGGAACTACAAATAAATGCTGTTGATGCCTCTGCCCTCCCGTCAGGGATTAGGACATGCTGGAGCAATTTGCATGGGGATGAAACTTGGAAGAAATGGCAAAGCTGAGGGAATATGATATTATTTATTATTGCCAGTTGCAAGGGAACAGCAGCAGCCTCCAAACTTGTATAACTCTGGAACATGACTATTATTAGAACGCAAAGTTAGCAAGCAATTAGCTAATTGCAATTCACATTGTCTGTTGGCAATTATAAGGAGAACAGTTATAAACCCCAACAGATGGAACTCAAATGGATCAGTTTTTCTTTTTCTGTTTTATTTTTTCCATCCCCAAAAGGCATTTGCTATGAGCTAAACTCAGGTTCTCAGTAGGGTTCATGAAAGCAGCCAGCCTGTGAGTCAGAGTCAGCACCGAGGTCCCTGCAGGTCATGGTCCTGCACCCCAGCCCTGCACACGGAGCTTGTCCTGTCCAGACCTTCCCAAATGACCCAGTTTTGAGGCCAGAGAGTTCAGCTAAAAGCACTGTGGTTTCCATCATTTACTCTCTGTGATGATGTTTTTTTAGTGGCCGTGGAAAAGCGGGGAGCAGAGAAATCCAGCTGCAAAATGTCTTTGTTCCCTTCCAGTTCTTCAGGGCTGTACAACTCCAGGTAATACCTTCCCTTCTCTCTCCAGCAGTGACACAAACTGATGGTGCCTCTCTGAGCACGATTTCTAAATCTTCTGAGGTTATTTGAGGGATTTTCATTCCCTTCTGAGGCTGAGTCAGAACAGGGGTCTCTGCAAAGATGAGCAGGCAACAAAGCAGCACTCTGCTTCCCCTCTCCTGTCACAAGAGATACCAGTGGAACAGCTCCCACAGGGCAGAGATTATCTCATGGCTTTTGTTAGAAATGCCTGGGTGATGCAGCACCAGGACATGACAGAAGGGTAGAACATGAGCCCTGGACTCGAGGGATCGCTCAGTGCATGGTTTACATCTGTTTGAATCAAACACAGATGCTCCTACCTGTGACACTTTGCTATCCTCTGTGTGGGTTTTGTGCTCTCAGTGTTCAGAGGATGCTGTGACAGGGGTCTGTAAGGTATTTCTCTGCTGAAGCATGCCAGGGTCCAAGCTGTGCACACAGATCAGAGTGTTTGGGGCCAGAGGAATACAAGGGGCACACATGATAGCCCCAATACCCCAAGTGTTGCAGCCTGGCACGTGCCAGCCTGTTCCTCAGGTTTACAGCACATGCAGGAGTGTGGCAGCAAGGCTGCTCTGGTACGTGGAAACTCATCCTGCATTTCAGATTCATGGAAACTCATCCTGCATTTAGATACCTTTTTAGAGTAGGGACCAGTACAGGCAGATTTGGCCTTAAAAGGAAGCATCACAGAAGGTATTCTGAGGAAATATTTCACTGAAAAATCTCATATCTGCATTAAGATGCTTTGTGGCCATGGAAGGAGCTTTGCCTTTTATCCTTCCTGAGTGCTGGTGATGCCAGTGACTATGGCAAAAGAACATCCTTGTTTTGGATCAAACTGATACAGACACAGAAACAGGTGGGTGATCTGAAACAAATTAGGCCCAGCAATATGAATTTCATAAATAGCAATACAAACCCACTGCACACCTTCAGCTGATATTAAACAGGGGATGGGTTGGAATTTGTCTCAGAGCAAAAGCATTATAATGAAATGGAAACATCAGGTTTTACTTAGAACTCGCAGGTTTCCCATAGGAGGCAGTTTATATAGTGCCCATTTATTAAAGACAAATGCTATCATTTGGAACATATCTCATGGAGAGCAGGGGACTGGCTGAGGCAGGGGAGCAGTAACTGGAGATGGAGCTTTGCATTTACAAGCCCTTGTTTTCAACAGGCTCTGCATGTACCACCAGGTGTGATGAAAGCTGCCAGGTGCCCCAGTGTCTGCCAGGAGCCCTGGCCCCGGCCTCCCACCGTGCACAGCCCCACGAGGCACCCAGGGCCGTGACCCAGGTGAGGCATGCTGGACTTCAGTGAGTATTTAACAGCAGGCAGAAAGATAATCCGGTTATCAGAAGTCAGGCAATCGTGGGCTAAAATAAGCAGGCATGGATGGGGGGCCCAGCTCTGGCTCCAGGTGCTGAGCTCTGCTCTCTGCTCCAGGAATCCCTTGGAATGAGAGCCAGCTCCTGCAGAGCATCTGCTGGGGCTGGAGAGAGCTCGGCCAAGGAGCAGCAGGGACAAGGGGGGTTGTCTTGCACGAGGGGTTTCCAATTGTCTTGGTTGTTTCCCCCCGTGCATAAAGTCACATACTTTGACTGCATGTATCAGAAGGCTCAAGATAGAATTATTTTATTTGGCTCCATGTTCCAGGCCCGAGGCTCAATGCCTCATGTGCAGTCTGGTACAATGCTCTGCTTCGTGCAGAATGCCTCTGTGGGGTGATACTAAAGTGAGGAGCTGATAACCAAGCAGCTTCCTCTCCCATGTTATGGGAACAGAACAGAAAACATGAGCTGTGTCCTTGAGCACAGGACACAGCTTAGATTGTTTACAGAATGTCTGGTGGGAAACAAGAGCTTTCCCTCACGAAGAAGACCTTAGCAGGCGTGCTGCTAGGAATTCAGAAAACCCAAAATCACAATGACCACGGACAAGGACCCTCCCCTCTGCCCCAGCACACATGGCAGCCTGCATGTGTCACCTCCTCACAGGTCCTGAGGCTCTGGTGTCTCTGATTTGGGGTCCTCACTCAAAAAGCTTCAGAGGGGTGGGTCTTTTGGAGGGAGACCCTGCCTGGCTTAGCTTGCTCCTCCTGAGGTCTGCTGGGGTCAGGCCCCGCTAGGCACAGCCTGATGCTCCTTTCCTTTCACGGGTGAGTGGTTCTGAACTCCAGGGCAAATGCTAAACAGTATAAAACAGTATATAAACAGTAACAGCTGCTCTTACAGTCACATCCACAGGCAACTTTGGTTTTGGTATTCACCTGGAAAGAAACAGTGTCCAGTCAGTTAACTTAAACACTACATGCTGCCCTTCTGAAATCTTTCTGGATAGGTCCTGGCATCTCCACAAGATCACTATTTGTTCTTTTGAGATCAGAAATCCAGGACAAGCCTGTCCTTCCTGCGCATTAGCAGGTAAAACTACATGCTTTGGGAAGTACAAATTCTACTCTTTGCATGTAGGAGAACTTTGTGCCTCAATGCAGGATGGCATCTGCAACCATTAATTTGAATAAATTCCATATTTGTGCTCCATCCAGCTTTTAGTACATCAGACAAAGCATTCATATGGGACAGAATAGTAAGTCCTGCATGTGTTTCCCCTCCCCTGTGATCATCAGTGATCTGACATCTAATGCCACTGTTCCTTGTTCTTACAGAGCTCCCAGAGGTCAGCAGGTCAGTTCATGGAGTCCTACAAGAAGCCATGGGTTCCTTTTGGGTAGAAAGCAGCTCTGGAGCAAGAGGAGTTTGGGATCTCTACCCATTCCTCATGCTGGGTACTGGGTGGGGAGGCAGAATTCCCCTGCAGTGTGCCAGGGAGGAAACGTGGGCTATAATTTAGGGAGGAATATTGACATTGCTGTGACCCACCCAGTGAGCACTGCAGGCACTGGGGACCCTCCTGTCACCCTACAGGCAGAGGAAAAGGGCTCAAGAGCCATCACTCAGCATCCCTTAATGAGAAAATCAAACCTTGTCCCACAAAACTGCCTGCTCCAGGTGGCTTGATCCTGGGAATGCAGCTGAGGGAAGATGTCCATCTGTGCTGAGCCTGCCTGGCCCCTGCACAGAGTGGAATAACCCCCAAAAGGCAAATGGTATCAGACAAGGGATCTCCTAACTGCCTTATCCTGCCAGCTCCACATCTGGGAGGAGAGCAGGAGGGCAGAGAAGTGCATTGCCTGCCTGCCTGCACCGTGCAGACAGGCTGGTGACAGCTCAGCAATGTAAATGATGCATAATAAGCCCTAAATAAAGTGTGAGGAACATGTTTGGGATCGGCAAATCCATTCTGACAGGAGGAAGCAGAGGAATGAAATCCCTTTTCCCAAGCAGACTGCTAAGTCATGGAATAAATGCAATCTAGCCCCACTGAAAAATGGCTACTGAAGATTCCTAGCTGGGGTCTCCCTGCTCTGATCCATGGGGACACTGCACCGGGGAACAGGGGCAGGGACACCTGGGCAGGAGGAGGTTTAGGAGTGGGGGCAACATTCTCCTCCTCAGAATGCTCAGGTTCTATTGAAACCACTTTTTGCCCACTCCCATTTACAGCCAAGTCTGTCCCATTTCCTTACATTCCCTCATCAGCCATTTATCATCAGCAAGGGGCAGCTGGAGCCAAATGTTCCCCTGACCTTCCCCAGCCCTGTGAGCCTTCCTTCTCTGCCTAAGTGGGAGACTTAAGATAAGGCCAGAGTCTCAAATAAACACAGTGGGCTGATGGCTCACAGGCTGTGCTGGCCAGCTGGAGAGAAGGGGATTCTCCTCACAGTTCTGTTGGTGCTGGATGTCACCCTAAATTTCAGCCTTCTGATGTTTTAATTTCTATGATAAAGTTTCTCACAAAGTTTTCTGTAAACACGCAGATGTTTTTCTGTCTCTTTGTTTTTCATTCCTTCTCCTGGGAGGAGAAAGGTTGATGGACTCTTTTATGGACCAGTGTGGTTGGAGAGGTGGTGACCTCTCTATCCAATCCACAGCTGTTCTGAAAACTCTATATAATGTGTGAATCAAAATAAAATTCACTCTTCTCCACCTTTCACTGGCTGAAGCCGCTGTCTCTGCGTGTTTCATGTCGTGCTCTCTAGTGACAGCTGTCGAGTTTCTTGTCCTCACAGGATGAGAGGCAGGCCAGAGATCCCACTCAAGCACCTCACAGCAGGATGAGTGGAGGCTGTGATCAAAGACAAAGAGCCCCAGAGCGGTGTCCTGCAGTGACTTTATTGTGCTGAATTGTGTCCCCATTCATCTGTTTAGCCCAGAAATGAGTTTTGCACCTTTAAGGCTGGTTCTGAGAGCGAGGTGGGGAAGAAGTGCACAGTTTGTTTTCAGGAGCTGCACTCACTCCTCCACTTTCCAGCAGACAGACAGACAGCAGGACAGAGCTCTCCTTTGGTTTTAGTTAGCTTTTAGCTAGCTGAGGCAGAGAAGTTCCCTGGACTGTGTTTTTCTCTTTTTCTTTAGACCTTAAACTTGCTCTGGACTGAAAGACTGCACCCAGAAGAGCACTGGGAGCTCACACCTGTGGCCCACAAGGCTGGGCCTGGGCCACATTTCCAACACCAAAAAGACTGAAAACAGACTGAGTGAGCCAAGCTACAGCCCACCAAGAGGACTTTCTGAGTCTGTCATCTCTTTTGGAGCAGCAAGAGGTTTTATTGTACAATATTGTTCATTTTTTGTGCTGGTGAATGCTTTACCTGTTAAATAAACAAATTTTTCCACTTTCCTCCAAGAAAATATTTTTTCCTGAACCAGCTGGGGGAGGAGCTGCTTGGATTTGTTTTCTAGAGGAAACCCCTGTCCCAAAATTGCCCAAAACCAAGACAAGCAGCCACTGTGCAGCAGCAGTGCCAGGAGGAGCTGTGGGAGCAGATCTGGGGCTCCAGGGCTGCTCCTGGAGCAAAGAGAGCTCCATGCTCCGTGCAAAGTGTGATCTGATCCAGCTTGCTTCAGCTTTGCACTGTTACTTTTCCATGGGTTTCTATGCCCACTCCCTCTGATGAGCCACCTCCAGGCAGGTACATATTTTCCAGGGAAAATGCATTTTTTTGTCTCTCTGCCCTCGCTGGGAGGTGCTGAGGCTGTTCCTGTGAGACCTGGGTGAGCTGCTGGAGTGGTTCTCCCTGGACTCCATTGGGACTGCAAGGCTGCAAGCACTTGTTTTATGTTCTTCGTTGCCCTTGCACTTGAGCAGGGGCCAAAAAGGTGGGCTCCAGATTGCAGGTGTGTTTCTGGTGCCTCTTTCTGTCTGGGACCTGCTGTTCCTGGCCTTTGTGGGCTGCAGTGAGGTTCTCCCACTGTCCCCAGGCCTTGGGAACCACCAGGCTCTGCAGCTGGGTGCTGTGGGCCAGGCAGCAGTGCCAGGACACGGGGCTGCCCTGACAGCACAGGACAGAGCCTCGGAGCACAGGAGGCTGCCAGGACACCTCATCAGACGGAGATTGCCTCTTTGTTCCTCTGCAAACCACAAAAAAAGAGTTTCTCTCGTCACAGTTCACTGATGCCCAGACAAAGATGATGTGAAATCTGTGGGAAGACTTATTTTATTACAATATAGGAATGCACAGAACCAGATGTTTAAGCTTAGCTGTGGCTCCTCCGTGTCCTGCTGTCCCTGCTCAGGGTGATGTACAGCACTCACTTCTCTGCAGGTCTCCACGAGCTGCTGGCAGCCAGGGCCGTGGCCACAGCAGGTCCCCTCTGTGCCACAGGGCGAGATGGCAGTGCCAGCACGGTGGCAGGAGCAGCCCCAGCCCAGCAGCCCTGCAGTGGCCCCGGCAGGTGCTGCTCTGCGCGTCCCGGGGTGCGTTTGCTCTCCTGAGGCCAAACGCTGCTCCTGGTTTTCTGTTTTTCTCTGCTGCTTCTCCGCTGAGTTAAAAGGATCCAAGTGGCAGGCAGGGCTGTGTCCTGGTGGGAGCTGTTTTGCAAGAGCCCGGGATGGGCTCCCCAGCCCGGCAGGCTGAGTCCAGCCCAGCGCTGCGGCTCCGGCTCCCCGGGCTGCAGCAGGGAAGCAAGGCTCACACGCACCTCCAGCCTGGCAGCCTTCTTTGTTTCTCCAGCAGCCAAAATTTCATCTTTTCCACCTCTGTGCTGCCAGCAGAGCCCTTATCCACTGCCCTGACACCTCCAGGGTTTATTTCCAGCTGAAGCACGCTGCCTCCAGATGTGCTGTCGCCGCTGGCTGCTGGTTGTTGAGCTGGTGCTGTTGTTGGTCCTCCTGCCTCCATTCAGAAGTTGGCAGTCCTTAAAAGCTCATTCATTTTGGGAGCCTAGTGGCAATTACAGCCTCGTCCTTGGGGATGGGTTAACTCCTGCTCTCCCACCAGCCCAAGAAGCAGCAGTCACACCTGGTTCCGATCAACGGGATGCAGAAAATCCAGCGTGCTCCCTGCACTGCTCACAGGAGACATGGGGATGGAAAGGGGTAAAACAGTGAAAATTGCCTGGAGGCAGGAGATGTGCTGGGTTATTGTGACCCTGCACAGAGCTGCATGCACTGTATCCCCTTGCTGGGAAGGGCAGAGTCCTCACACAGGGACAGCGACTGCAGGAATGATGGGACAGGACGTAGGTATTTCCCCAGCAGACCTCATAAAATTAAATTGTAAAATTGTCAATCTGATCACTCATTGCCTTTCCACCTGTCAAGGTATTCTTGGCTGTTGGAGGAAGAATTGGCAAATGTTTGTGGAGAATTTCAGGGACCATTCCCCAGGAGGTTTAGGCTGTGAGTGAGGAATTCACCACCCGGAGAAGCGCAAGGCTCACGCTGATTCCCCCAATTCCAGTGACAGGAGGGGCTGCTCCCCTGGACATGGTCAGTATTTAACAGAAAACTTCAGCAAATCAAATGGTCTGAATTGCCCCTGGGTGCAAAACTCCCAAAGCACGTGGATTATAATGACCAGGAAAGAGTGAGCCGAGGGTTTGTGGCCCCTGAGCAGACTTTGCAAATCCTCCTGCTCCAGAGGTTCCCTCCAGGCTGCAGTCAGAGCTAACGCTAAAACAATATTTTTTATGCAAGATCAACTCTGAAGTGAAATAGAGAAACATACAAAGGAATCTCAATTGACCATCTGGCTCTGACACTCCTGAAGCTCGTGGCCATTTATCTCTGTCCAAAAGTGTGCTTTAAAGACACAACAGGAATCTTCCTTTGGGGAGAGAATGGAGCGTGTGTTTGGCCTTCAAATGTCAAATTGAACAGCAAAGCTATGGGAAGAAAATAAACACCAGGGAACAAACAAGCTCGCTCCATACCTGAGATGAAGCTTGATTTTGGATGCAGAAATGTGTTTATTTTCTTGGAAAGAAGCAGGCTCTGGCCTTTCAGCTGTTACAGATTTGCTCAAGGGAATAATTTCCCTAGCAAACCTTGTTCCTTCTGTTATCCTTTGTAGCAACTCACCGAGTCATGCTGCCCTTGCTTTAAAAATACGTTTTCAAGGCCCATTAGCAAATTCACAGGTTTTTTTTTTTTATACACTGAGAATTAAAGTGAAAACATAAGACCCAGCAAACCATTTTCACTTTATATACAGCCTCCCCAGTAAACAAGTGTTGCAAGAGCCTGTGTGCTGCCGGCAGAGCAGAGGGATGGGAAACAGAATGTGGTCACATGTGGTTTTATTCAGCGAGTTATTTATATAATCTGAAGTATAGTAACAATGTCCTTGGATCCAGAGCCTCCCAGCTCCACAGTCTCTGCTGATGGTGCCTCTTGGCTTTTCTGCATGGACACCCCTGAGCTCCCAGTGCTTCACTTCCACAACTCCATTCAAGATCCTGATTTCTGGGAGTTCGGATCTGCAGGGCTCTTGGACACGTTTCCAGAGCTGCATCCTCCCACAGTCCATCATCCTGCACCCTGGTACTCACTTGGGACATCATCCTGCATCGTGGAGCTCCACTGGTACAGCCTCCTGTGTCCTGGTGCTGCCCTGCTGCATCCTCCTGGTGCTCCACATGGATGTTCAGCATCACCTGTGCCCGAGGCTGGGCAGGAGAGTGTTGTGAGAATGGCTGAAGGACAGCGTGTCCCA
This sequence comes from Dicaeum eximium, assembly GCA_013396995.1. Classification (NCBI taxonomy): domain Eukaryota; kingdom Metazoa; phylum Chordata; class Aves; order Passeriformes; family Dicaeidae; genus Dicaeum; species Dicaeum eximium. The sequence goes on along the minus strand of VWZP01006159.1, from coordinate 15,761 downwards.
GGAGCCAGCATGGCCTCATCCTCCCTGTTCTTACCTCCCTCTGCCTTCTCAGAGGCCCAGTTTATGCCTAGAGATGTCCAAAAGCACTGTGACCCCATCCCCTGGCACACTGCTCCTCTGCCTTCCCAAAGCCACGCCCGAAGGGATGATCCCTGTTTCCCTCAGCCCAGAGGCCAGACCCAACCACAGAGCGAGGGGCTCTGCTGCACCCCCTGTTTGCACACTCTGGGGCGGGGAGCCAGCCCAGCAGCACGCCCGGGATCTCTGCGAGGGGACAGGAGCGGGGACAGGAGAGGGGACAGGACGGGCACCAAGCTCAGCGGCACGGGCTGTGCAACATTGCAGACTAGTGGCCCTGGAGGAGATCAGCTGGGGCTGGGAAGGGTCAGGCGAGGCCAGAGCAAACCTGAGGCAAACACCTGATCCATTCCCTCTGAAGAAATGTTTTTAATCCTGCTGGTTATGGTCAGCCATTCTCCAGGCAGGTGAATGGAATTCTTTATTGTGCCTATTTGGTTATGTCTTGGATACCAATAAGGATTAGCCTCAGATTTTTGTGTCTCACTCGGAGCCCCCAGCACGTGTTTATAATTTTCTTCTCCCTTTCAGGCAATGCCAGCAATCTCCTGAAGTTCTTAAACTGAACCTGTGAAATTTAATGGCTGGACAGTGTATCTGACATATTCCTCTAAAATTTGAATGTGCTTCTCATACTGATTTATCATCTTTTTCTCCAGCAAATTATCCACTGTATTTTATCTCTAGTATTTCTCATGTGATTCTATGTCAGAAAGGAAGGTCAGGCATGACACTGCTCTGAATTTCCAAGGAGCAGCAGTAGGTGGCTGGCTTGGATTTCTTTAGTCTGGTTTGTGCTTGTTTGTGCAGGCAAAGCCTTCTTCACGGCAGGGACAGTCAGGCCTCGCCTGGGCAGGTCCTGCCCTTGGCCTTGGTGCTGCAGACACACCAGGGGCAGGGTGGGGCCGGGGCAGTGGGGCTGGCACTGCCCAGCCCTCCTCCCGTGCTCTGGTGCTGCCCTGCCCCAGCCCATCCTGCTCCACTCTTGGCTGCTTTTCTCTTATAAGCCAGGAGTTTAAAACTTGAAATAACCAAGGATAATTGCCCATTTTGGGGGGGAGGATGCTGCTTCTCTTCCTCAGCCAAAAGAAGGACAATTTATCATAGGAATTCCATAGGTTTTCCTACACATTCACACATACACACACCCTGCTCCTGTGGAGCTGGCTGGGTGACTTGGGACACTCAGGTGTCCCCATACCAGATTTTGGTGAACCTTTTGTGTCATGCTGTCCCCCTGGGGTGCACCTAAGGCTGGTGGGGGCAGCCAGCTTGGCTCTGGGGCTGCAGAAGGGTTACAGGCAGCGCTGGGTGCAGGCAGGATGCTGAGCTCCATGAATCTGTAATTGCAAATGTGGAGTTGTGGTACTGAGGGAATTCAGTGAATCCACAGATTTCGTATCTGCTGACCTTCTATGGCCCATAAATGGTCTAAATGCTGGTTGCCCTTGTCTGTGGCCAAGAGTTAGCTCTTGGGTTTTGGAATAAGAACTGGCATCATTTGGCCGTGGGTTTGAGGCCCTATGGAGTCATCAGCTCTGTCTCTCAAAAGCTTTTTTCTAAAAGTGATTTCTTTCACTGAACCTTTAACTGCTGCCCCCACCCCATCATAGCCCTTCCCTGCCCTTGCTGCAGCCGCAGCCATCGTGGGTGCCTGGTGTGGGGCTGCCCCTCTGCCACTCCACAGTGATGGTCAGTGCTTGGCACAAACGGGCTGTGCTCCCCACCAGGTACTGTCACAGGTGACAGCTCTGTCACAGCTCCCAGCACTGTCACAGCTCCCAGCACTGTCACAGCTCCCAGCTCTGTCACAG
>VWZP01006159.1:0-13590 GCA_013396995.1 Dicaeum eximium | reverse complement strand
CTGTCACAGCTCCCAGCTCTGTCACAGCTCCCAGCTCTGTCACAGCTCCCAGCTCCTCCCTGAAGCGCTGGAAGGGGCAGGAGGAGGTGGAGAGGCCAAGGCAAGGAGCTGCCCCAGAGGGTTTGCAGGGGGATGCCGTGGCACCAACGTGTGCTGGGAGGAGGTTGGCAGAGAAACTTCTTTTCTTTTCAAGCGCTCATCCCACCCCCGTCTCTGCCGTGGCCAAGCGTTTCCAGCTTTCAGAAGGAACGGCACAAAGGCAATCTGCTGCTGTCCCCTCCGCTGTGCCCTGGGGTGAGCGCGGTGGCACCGGCACTGCCACCACCCCTGCTCCTGCTGTGCCACTCTTGCACGGCTGGGTCCCCGTGGCCTCTCCTCCCACCCAGTGCCCATGACAGAGGGGTGGCTGCTGCCTCCTGCAGCTGCCCAGCCCAGTGCTCGCTGCTCAGCGGCTCCAAGCACCCTGACACGGCCTCGGTGGCCACCGAGCCCAGGACCCACGTCCAGACTCTTTTCCAGCCCAGCAGAAATCCACGGTCTGGCTCTCTGCTTCCTCCCATTCTGCCCAAGTTTATTTTCCTTGTTTTCTGTTTATGAGCTAGGGGAGTATTGAATTTCCCGAAGTCACTGCCATCCATTGCCACAGGTCTCGCACACAAAGACTCCCTCGATGCCAGGATCCAAGTTTTGCAATTGGAGCGGTTCCCTTCCCCTTCAACCATTGTGGAAACAGCCTTTGTTTTGCTTCTGGATCTTGTTCCTCAGGCCCAAATCAAGGGCCACTGTCCAAGCCTGGGTTTTTTGAAATCTGATTTCACTGGTTTAATGAAAACAGCACATTTCAGGGGATGGGGCTGAGGTCCTTGAACAGTAGGATTTTTTTTCTGCAGGACTTGTATATCTGCAAATGCTGCGCTGTCCAGCCTTGCCAGTTCCCTGCAAACAGCAGGAACTGGAGGGACAGGGCAGAAATGCTCCTCAGGGACTTGTTAAAAGAGAAATCTGGCTCAGGATCTCCATTCCAGCTGCAGACTGACAGGCAAGGTTGAACATCCTGTGCCCTCCAAGGGGTTGGGGAGCTTGGCAGGTGCAGGAGGCTGTGGCAGTGGCCAGTGGAAACCACCATCATGCCCTGGCTCCTCTGAGGCCTCTGTGGCCCCCAGGAATGTGGCTCATTTCACTGGAATCAGGCGTTGCCTCCAGTGGGAGATGCCTCAGCACCATGTCCTGGCAAAGGGCAGCTGTGCTCCTCTGCTCCATGCATGGGAGTCACACCAACCTCAGCCTTTCCTGATGAAAACTCCATTTATTCTGGGCCTCTAGGAGAGGAATCCCCTCTAAGTGCGTGCTCAGGCGTGTGCTGAAACTGCCCTTGTGTGTGTCAGAGCCAGGGAACGGTTCTGTAATCTCCCATTTTTATTTAATTGTAACGCCTCTGTCCCACGAACTGTTCCAGATGCTCTTATGGTTCCTAGCTCTGGGCTCTAAACATGCTGTTCTCCTCACCCTGGTCCCCACCCTTCAAGCACAAACAATGGTTTTGCTGGTTTTTGAGCCTTTTTTGTGCCAACGGGATGTGGGGAGAGGATCCCCTTCATGCCAAATGCAGTTGATAATGCAAAACAGGAAGGGAGCTGGATGCCAGCCTCAGAGGAGCTGGGCAGCCCGGGCTGTGCCTGTGCCACTGTCACCCAGCAGCCTCCCAGGGGGCGAGGGGGGCAGGTGAGGGGGAGGTGAAGGGGCAGAGGAGGCTGAGTTTCATGGAGGGGTAGGAAGGGGAGGCTGCACACCCCCACAGCAACGCTCCCAAACCCCAGCTGCATCACCCAGGGGTGCTGGCTGCTCCTGGTGAGCACCTGGGCTGCTGCAGGGACAGGGGAATCCCAGGTTCCACAGCAGTGTGGGCAGGGCCATTGTGCAGGGCACAGCCAGTGCTGCCACTGTGCCTCGGGGAGGGGACTGAGGGCTGTGGGGATCCTGCCAGGAGCACCCTGTGCCACGGCAGTGCCACCACCTGCATGTCACAGCCTCCCACCAGTGCCTGGTGGCACCGCTGCCCTTCGCAGGGGCTGTGGGCAGGTGGCCCAGAGGGACCCCAGAGCAGCTGCTCCATCCTTCCCTTTCAGCACAGCTGATGTGGGAGCCCTGGCTAACAGCCCACTTTGCCCACTTTGCTGTTCTTTGGGGCACCAGGTATCCCTGATGGCAGAGGTGGGAGGCACAGCTCCAGCTGCAGCTGGGAAACTGGTGCCATCAGTGCTGGGGCCACATGGGGCCAGAGGAAGGGGACCCTTGCTGCCAGGACAGATTGTTGCTCTGGTCTCTGCAGGTTCCCCCATCTCCTCTTTTATCCCTTCTTTATATATATTTCAGAATGATATAAATTCTCCGCTATGGACCCTGCTGGGTGAGCACAAAAGAGAACTTGCAGGCAGGCCCAAGAGAAAGGGAGGATAAAAAAAACCACAGGAGAAAATTAATAAAGCATTTGAGAAAGGGAGAGGATGCCTCGCTGGGAAAGTGTGTAGCACACAGGGCTCCCCAAAGCACATCAAAGCCTGACTCTGAAATTAGCCCAGCTGATGGGAATGTAAAGCAGGGGATTCTCCCACTGAGCTGTGGATTGAGAGTCCCCCCACAGGCTGCGAGGCACTGACATTTGTATTTATCCAGGCTCGAAGCTCCATCGTGGAGCTTTTCAAAGGGCACTGCTGGGACCCAGCAGGCCTCCTCCCCAGCATGGCAAACATGGCACTTTTAATTACTGCTCTGTGCCGGCACATGTGCCCGACCCCCACACTAATTCTTGTTGCAATTACAGCGATCTAATTGAGTTTATTCACTCTCTGAAGCTTTTGTGTCTTTCTTCCTCGCACTCCCTGCCGGTGAGAGCCGGGGCCTCCATTGATGGGGTAGGTAGGGACAGAGGCAGCGCCTGGTGCTGGCCCTGGGGCTTCTTTGTGTGCCCTGAGCTGCTGGGAAATGCCAAATCCCCCCCGAGGCAGCGCCCTGCTGACCCCGGCGCCGAGCGCAGCCCCGGCTCTCCCCGCGGCGTGTGCTCGGCGGCTCCTTCGGGAAGCGCTTTTACATTTTTATACCAAAATTATCCCAATTGACAGCGAAACGGTGGCACCAAAGTGACAAATAGGCACTCGGTGAGCAGGGGAGGGGTGAGGGTTCAACAGGGACCAGGACAGAGACTCTTGGCCCCGGCACATCAGAGAGGTGTGTCCCCGTGTCCCCCCTGACTCTCTGCAGGTGCTCGAGGCAGGTCTGAGACTTGCCGGGTTCCCAACATGAAAACGCACCCGCCCACAGGGAGGAGATGCTTTTGGGAGGGGGTTCCTGGCTGAGAGGGGTCTGTCCTTTCTTTTGGGAGAGGGTTCCTGCCTGAAGGAGATCTTTTCTTTCCTTTTGGGAGGGGGTTCCTGGCTGAGAAGAGTCTGTTATTTCCTTCTGGGAGGGAGCTCCTGGCTGAGAGGGGTCTGTCATCCTTTTGGGAGGGCGTTCCTGGCTGAGAGGGGGGTTCATTCTTTCCTTTTGGGAGGGGGTTCCTGGCTGAGAGGGGTCTCTTCCCTCCAGCCCTGTCATCAGCAGGTGCCCGGCACTCTGTGCCCAGCGAGTGCCATCCGTGGGTCAGTAATGCCCTTTCCCAGCCCCCAGCTGTGCCTGGCACCTGTGGCAGGGGTTGCAGGTGGAGCCAGGACCCGGCAGTGCCAGGGAGTCCCAGGTGAGTCATTGGGAGGAGCCCCTGGTGCTGCCCCTCCAGCTTTTTCTATACAAATGATGTCTACTGAAAACAAACAAACCCATTCTCAAGTTTCTTTCGGAAATAATTTGCCCAGAAAATAAACCGAAATCCACTTAATATATTTTTTTAAAATCCCCTTAGCTTTTGCATTTCCTGGGAATGAATTTTGCCTCCTCTTTTCCAGCACTCACCTGTTCTTTCTTTTTCTTCCTTTCTTGCTATCTCTCTGGATTACAGGGCCATGGTGGGACAGGACATTCCAGCTCCAGGGGCTGCTGCCACCGCCCATCCCAGTGACCTCTTGCTTTTCAAGCTTATCTGATTAACAATAGGGTTGTTGGTGCTTGAAATTAAAATTTCCTCATGCAATATCAGCTGAAGAGATGCTGGACCTTCTACAGGGAAATGATCAATGCTCCCACCTGAGGCGGTGCCAGGCTGAGCTGGGGCCCCAGGGGCACCTCCAATCCTGGAGGAGAACCTCTCCTTGGAGAGCCTGGTGGCAACATCTGCCGTGGCTTCTGTGGATGCTCTTGCAGAGGGAGAGAAGCAGACACATGGTGACTGGCACCCGGCCCAATGAGGGAGGAGGGGGAGGAATTAACTCTCATTTAAGTCCACTTTTGTTGTAAATAAACTATAATCACTTCAAACCTTTTGCTTAATCAGAAAAGGCTGTTGAACATTAAGTAAACCATCGGCAGACTTGTTTTACTGCTGGATTAGAGATATTAAATGCCAGCAATGCTTGATTTTTTTTTAATCTGTCCTGCAGCTGCATTATTAAAACAAACACATTTGCAGACCTGCAAAAATCCAGAAATGAAAACAAAAGATGAGATTGAAGCTTTCCCAGAGGCAAGATCTGAAATCTGGGTAATTTTAAAATCTACGTTTAGTCTTCATCTTTTGAACCAAATAATGGGGGGAAATGACACGTAATAAAATTACCACTGGAATTAGCAGTACATTCTCTAACAAAGCCAGGTTAAAACTTAGGAATCCCTCTGTGCAGAGGCAACAGCTCTGGAGCCCTCTCGGTGTCCTGCTGGCACAGAGGACTCCTCTGCAGCCCCAGGTTTCTGCTGCACAGAACCAACAGCTCTGGCTGTAAAAATTATGCCCTTTTTTTAAAGGAACTGGTGGGTTTTCTGAAAGCTCCAACTTCTGGACTCCAGTAAACAAGCCGAGAATGGCTCTTACAGTTCATTAAATCTCACCTGTATTTGAAAAAATGAAGGTTTCTGGTTACCTCAGTGGCAGAGAAAAGCTTGGAAGTGTGATGCCCAGCTGGAGCCAGAGATCAGCGTATACTCATCATTTACCCAAGGTTTGAGCCCTCCTGCTAGCCAGGGAGCAGCTGGTGGTGCCAGGAGCTCCAGGAGGCCACAGAGAGAGTGACTCAGTGTCTGCTGAGGCATAGAACCCCCCTGCTCCAGAGCTGCCCCCCAGATGGGTACCAGGGCCCCTGAGGATGGGGCATGGCCAGCAGCAGAGCGTGGAGAGCTGCCCTCAGCCAGGGCGGGAGCAGCCCCTCCTTGCCTGGCCACTGCCACCCTGCCCGCAGCTCTGGCATCCTTTTGTTCCTCCCTCCAGCCCTGGGGACAATAAAACCCGGTTTTAAGGGAACCAGAGGAAGATGCCAGCTTGGCAGGGCCGGGCACGCTGGGACGTGCTGCTGTCCCAGGACAGCAGAGTTACAGTGAGTGTCCGTCACTGACAGGAGTGCCAGCCAGCAATTTATTTTCCACATTAATTTTGATAATGAGTTCTTATATGGTTGCAGAGTCCAATTTTCGAAAGGGAAGTTTCCACCCCCTACACACAGGACAAAAAATAATCAGATTGACCTAAAGTTGTTCTTTCCTAAATTTCTTGTGGAATCTTGGCTGGATACAAGTTGTCTCAAACGCAATTACACTGTCACAAACAATTTTCCACCTCTTTTTTCCGTCTCAACCATCCTGCTCCCCTGCGGTCAGTGGAAATTTCCCCCTTTTATTAGTTTAGACTCATTGGCACTGAGAAAAACTGCGCTCATGGCATCATTGTCTGCTGCGAGCCAAATCCTCGGAGATTTCCCTCCCACTGACACAAAAGCTGGGGCCAGGGCTGGATAACGGAGCCTGTAGCCGGGTGCCGCCCTTCCACGAGCCTGGGGTGTCCTTGTCGCGATTTAGGGGACAGCCACAGGAGTGTCACTGAGCGGAGCATCACAAGCCTCGGGGGGCTCAGGGGCAGCAGCTCAAAGCTGTCAAAAAAGTGGGCTCAAAGCTCGGGGCGCTTCCAGACAAACACAAGGAGTGTTTGTAAAATGCTTTGCTGCAGCGAGGTGTTGGCGAGGGGTTATCACACACACAGCTCTCAAGGTTTTTGGCCGAATTGCTCGTTCGCTCGTGCCTGCCCGGCTCCCTGCGCTCTCTCCCCGTGGCAGCGCCGGGCGTGTGCGGCTGAGTCAGTGCAGACAAAGGGCCCGGCAATGTGACTAACAGCTGCCGCATGTGGACATGTCCTTCTGCTGCTTAGCACTCGCTTTTACTGAGCTTTCCAGGCGAGCTGCATCCCCAAACCACTTCACAGAGCGGGCTAATTGGAATCATGGGTGCAGAGCCATGCGGGGAGGAAAAGCGCTTTGAGCCCTGCAGGGAGAGGGGGTCGTGCTCCACGCCCCGGCTGCTCTGCGGGGACAGGGACAGGGACACGTCCCCCCCCGGGCTCCGGCACACCCAGGCCACGTCTGAGCACATCCCATTAATTCAGCCCCTTCAAGGGCTGGTGAGCAATTTTTCAGGGTCATTAAAAGTGTTATTTGTCCTCAGTGCTCCTGGGATGACCGGTGGGGGCACAGAGTGGGATGGCCGTGGGGGGACAGTGGAGGTTGTGGTGCTCCAGGTTTATCCCTGACCATCTGCCCAGCCCCTCCTGGTTCCAAACACTGCCTCTCCTGCCAGGACCAGGACCCCAGCCCTGTCTGCCTGCTCCCTGGGCCTGCTGGCAGGCTGCAGGGCACAAGGAGGGCGTCTCAGGCCACAGAGCCCATTTTGCAATGCTGCAGTAAGCCTCAAACAGTTGGATGTATCTCCTGCTGCAAGGAGTTTGTGTCTTGACACTCACTTCAGTGCCTTCCCAGCGACGAGGCCGCCTCGCTCCAGCCTGACAGGGCTCTGGTTTCTGTCTGAACGAGGAGTGCTCATCCTTCTCCTGCTCCTGTGGCTGAGTGTTTTGAATTAAATCGTATCTGAGACATTCAGGAAAGTGTGAAGTGATTTTTATGTAGCGGATGAAAAAGTTTCGGGGGAAATAGAATTTGATGAAATTGCAGTGTCTGATGTTGGTAACTGGTTCACAGGGAAGTAGAGAGGAGTCTGCAGCCCTGAGTCATGTGAGTGCTGCCAGGACTGCGAGCCACATTACTCACTAAGTGGAAAGTCCAGGTAAAGCCCAGCCCCTGGCTGCACATGTGGTAGTGATTTGGGCAGATCCTCTGTCAGAGCGGCTGACATCATGACGAGAGGTATTTACAGCCGACAAGGAGAGCTCTGCGCAGACCTTGCCCCCCCTCCCCTTTTTTTTGTTTTATTCTGAGCTGTTATTATAAAGTATTATTTATGAAGTGGTGAGAGCATGAGCAGCACAACCCTGCCAAACTTAAAGCACTTTTCATTTAACAGAATGAAAATTATTTTAACATGAGTATCTGAAGGAAAGATCCACAGATTCTGGACAGCTTTATGGAGGCAGGCTATAAATTCTGAGCTCACAAAACTATTTTTCTCACCAATAGGCTTCTCTTTACCTCTGAAAGTTTACTTTCCATAAACACAAGCTGACTCCTCGGCAGTCTCCGGAGGAGGATGTTCACAGCTATCACTGTTTGTAGTCCGTGTGATCTGTGGATCATTCCAGTGAGGCACTTGGGACACGTTTCCATGGATGCCAGCCCTGCTCCTGCATGAGGAGGGTGATGGCTGAGCTGCCAGACCCGACCCAAGGCCACCCCAGACAGCAGGGCTCGTCCTGCTGACATCCCTGCACAGTCCATCAGCTGGAACAGGACAAATCTCTCTCTGGGTCACCCTCTTCACTCTCGTAGCAGAGGTCAAGTTCCAAGCCATGGGAATGGGCCAGAGCAGGTGGTGAGCAGAGCCCAGCTTGAGCTCAGGAGCCCCAGTGAGAGAGAAAGCTGCCCAAAGAGGGGAGCAGAGGCACCACTGCCCCACTGCTGTCCCCTCCCCATGCTGCTGTGTCCCATCGCAGGGGTGTGCTCTGTGATCTGTCAGCAGCGATGGGCCCTTGTCTCTGGAGTGGAGACACCCACACCGTCCCTCCCAGACACCCAGGTGATCTGCTGGGGCTTCTGCTCTGCTGCCTCACCTGGCCACACACAGCCAGAGGGGTTGTGTTTCTTTCTCACACAGCTCAGAATGCCAATTGCCACCATATTATTTTTGTTTGTGATCTCATGTCAGCTCAGAATGCTACTGTGTCCTCCCCTCAGACGAGGGCTGTGGGGAAACCACAAGCTTTTTGAAATGCAAAACTGGTAAGCAACAAAATGATGAAACCACAGGAAATGAAATGAGCAATTCCTGCAGTTCATGCTTTCCCCCTAAGCTCCTCCATTGCTCTTAGAAAAAAGTGCATTAAATGGGGATGTCCCATTCCTGTCCTCCAGTAAGATTCCAGCTTCCCGAGGGCTGGGAAGGATGGAGGGATGGGCTGCAGAGGGTAATGCTGACTCATTGTGACAAACACCACAAATGAACATCAGGACCACTGGGCAGAGACTGACAAAGACCCCCAGGATGACAACAGGCAGTGACATCTGGGACCTGCCAGCACACCCTCTGATGGCAGCCTGGAGGCACAGAGAGCCGCAGCTCGCTTTCTGCTCTGTTCCACCTTTATGGGGTGATTCTTTGTCTCATTGCTGGCACCCCAGCAGTGGGACAGCTCCACAGCCCCTGGTCTGTGCTCACACAGGGTGCAGGACAGCTCCATGCCAGGCTCTCTCTGCCAGGCTCCACGCCAGGCTCCATGCCAGGCTCTCTCTCGGGGCTGGCACTGGGCGAGGGGCCTGTTCTCCTGCTCAGGGGGGTGTTGATCCTTCCCAACCCTGTGAGGAGAAAGCTGCCCATTTTGGCAACATTAGCACTGTGAAGAGATAGGGCAGGTACAGCAGGGCCCACAGCACATCCCCTGCCCAGTGGGCCTTGTCCCACGCTGTGGAGCCCCAGAGTCCTCCACCCTCCATACAACCTTCGCTGCACTGCAACTACAAAGGAACTGCAAACAAGCTGGTGCAGCACTGACCTCATGTCATGTGGTTTGTGTTTCACTGATGGGGTTTAACCTTTAGGTTTATGGGGTTTATGGGGTGCCATGCCAGGGCAATGGCCCCTGAAGAGAAGTGAGAGGCATCACTGTTCTCCCCTGTTTGCAGAGCACATACATGAGCGGCCAGAAGCTGGAGGTGGCTGTGCTATCAAGCCCAGTCTCCACGGTGCTCAGAGGTGTGATTCAGGCTGCTCCATTATATCAGTGACCAGAGCAGCCCCAGCCCTTCCATCCCCTCAGCAGGTGCAGCTCTGCTGGCTCCAGAGCAGCAGGCCCACACCTCGCAAGTGGGCAAACTGCTGGCAGTGCTCATCACACTTCGTCCTGCTTTTGGGCAGTCAGAGGGTGATGGGGCTCTGCAGGTCCCTCTGAGTCCTTTCTCAAGGAGCCCAGCAAGGGCAGCTGCCCTGGGGAAGGTTCTGAACCCTGTCACGGTCCGTGAGAGTGAAGCAGCAGCTCCCAGCCCTTGGCAGCACGGCAGGAGAGCAGCTGCCTGCACATCACGCTGCTGGCTCCACTGGGTGTCCTGGTGCCTCCAGTGAGCCACGAGTCTCCAGGATTTCCCCAAGAAATGTCAAGGGACAGTGCAGAAAATGATGCTTTTCAATAACAAGGAAATATTCCATGAATGAAACCAGATCTGTTTATTTTGAGTTCACTGTTGCAAATCATTGCAAAGAGAACCCAGTCCTAGAGAATAGGTCCAGTGTGGATGTGAACCACATGAGGTGCAGGTTTGATGCAGCACAGAAACTTTTTGAATTTGCTTTTTTTAAATCTAATTTCTTATTGAAACAATGTGGTTTGCATTAAGGTTTTGATGTTTTGTTTTAAAACCACACATTTAATTTTAAATGTTTAAGACTTATAAATAATACAGTAATTTTGATGCAGCCAAAGAAGATCTCATGCGAGAAACAGATAAATCAGTAAATCAGTACCTCATTTACATGTTTAACATGTGCCACATTTCATTCTCCATCCTCCTTGGATGAGACTCAAAGGGACTCCAAAGAATTTGCCCCCACGTCCCTGCTTCATCCTGAGATAGAAACAAATTCCAGTTTAGAAAAAAACAGCTTTTATCACAGATGTCAGCAATTAAATCATCCATTAAATAAAACATTCACTCACCTTATTTTTCCCTTTTCAGTGTCAGAGTGGGAAGTCCCCTGTGAGTGGTGTTGGGACACCCTGGGGGCCAACCTCACTTTGCCCACCCAGCTGCTCCCTGGACAGCAGGCATGGCACACACAAAGCCTTCATGAAGTAAAGAACAAGCTGAGGCTGCTCAGAGTGCCCAGACATCCCTCTGCTTTCCTTGCCTGCCCTCCCTGTCCCTCTGCTCTCTGTGCCTGCTCCCACGTCCCCAGCAAGGCCACCCATGCCAGCACTGCTGCCACAGCCACGTTTGCTATCACCTAGGCTTGCACCTGTCCTCAGCCAGATGATAATCACACCAAACCAGCTCATTTCCTCCTGCCTCCCCTCATGAGAGAGCTTCTGCCTCCTGCAGAAGGATTAATTCCGGTAATTAATTCAGCCACTCCAGCCATGAACAGAAAATGCCCCAATTACTGTCTCTGCTCCTGTGGTGTCGCAGTGAAATCTCATTAGCACTTGGTACAGCCAGAACTGCACTGACGGGGGTGTTAGATGTGTTAATGGAAAACACTTCCCTTTATCCTTTGGCAAATCCAGCTGTTTCCACCAAATCAGTGTGGAATTTGATCTGGAAGAGTCTGCGTGGCCAGGCTTTGGGTTTGTGAAGTGTTAAAGGGAGCAGAACTCTGTCAGTGCCCTGTCCTGGCTCAATCAGCACCTCTGCTCTCTCACCCGAGCTCTTGGATTTGTTCAAGGTGCAAGGACCCAGGTCTTGAGCTGTTTCATTGATGTGCATCCATGTGTGGCTCCCAGACCCACATGCTTGCTGAAAGGGCTGGCTGGGCTTCAGGTGCCCATATTTCCTGGTCATCTCAGCTGTCTGGGATGCAGCAGTTGGTCTTACTCTCTCCCACGGCCCTTCCTTCCCTCTGCAGATGAAGAATGCCAGCTACAACCTGGATCCATACATTCAGGAGTTTGGGATCAAGGTGAAGGACGATATGACGGAGAAGGGAAGGTGTGGCCGGAGCTCCAGGGGCTCCCAGTCAGGGTCTGGGGCAGTGCCAGTGCCTGTCCTGGCTTGGAGAGCCCGGGCAGTCCCTCCTGCCCATCCTGCTCCTGGGCACGCCTCCACCAGCCCTGCCGGAAAGGTTAAAAGCATTCTTGATCTGATCCCAGCGCAGTTCTGTATTAGAAATAAATGAAAAAAGGAGAGAAGACAAAACGATCATTTGACTTTTATTAAAGTTTCAGGAGGGATACAGGCCAATAATTGCTTTTTATTGATAAACACACCATTAAACAATGCATTCCCCCATCCCTTTCCACTTTTGGTTGCAAGGTGTCTGGCAAGGCTGGGCAGAGGAATGTGCTCTCCCTGGGGGAGCAGGGATATTTTGGAGTGCCTCACACTTGCCAAGGGCTGCTGACCCGAATCCCGATGTCCCTCGCCACCGCTTTCACAGGGATGCTGCGGCCCTGCCCAAGGAGATGATCCCGTTTGTTTGCTTTGGCAGGGAGCAGCGCTTCCCCTGCGCTGTTTATTGACAGATGAATCAGCGCTGGCACGGCAGCGAGGGCTCGGCAGTTGTGTACAAGCACGAGAGCGTGTCAGGCAGCGCGGTGAAAGCCGCGCTAATGAGCCCATTCATCTTGTCACTGGCGGGCAGGGACAGCCCGCAGCCCCCGGTGCGTGGGACACTCGCCACGCGGCCAGGGCAGCGCTGCCCGCCGGCTCCCAGCCAGCTCCACACACCCAGACCTGAGCTCATCCCCATCCCTGCCCTGCCACAGCCCTGGGGGTCCCCACAGACCCCCTCAGCCCCGCCGTGTGGGTGCCTGGCTCTGTGTGCCGCGTCCTCCAGCGCTCCCCTGACCTTCCCTGAGGGCACCCCGGTGACACTGGCAGGGTCCTGGCATTCCTCTGGCCCTCCATGCCCAGCTCCATCTCACCCAGCTCACTTGGGTGTCATGGACATTTTATAAGTTTCTTGGATGCAAACTGGCTGAGTTTTTTTCTTCCATGAGAAAGTTAGTTTTTTTGGTTTTGTTTTTTTTTTTTTCTCTGCAGATTTCAAATCTTTGTGTGTGTGTTTCAAGGACAAAATGCATTCCTTTGCCCTGTCTCCTGATATGGGAGATGTGGTTTTCTTTTCTCAACCTATGATATAAAGAATTGCTCTCTCTTGGTAAGCATTTTCTGGCATTCTTGGAGTTGGGGTATGGAGCTGGAAGAAGCAAGATGCCAGCTCTGTACCTGGGCAGAAATAACCCAAATCCTTCTGAACAATGGAGTAATTTTAATAAATAATATCAACCTTCTGATATTGGAGTCAAAGAGTCTTGATTCACCCCGACAGGACTCCAACAGCAACATTTGGTGACCCGAGACGTGGGGCAGCACTTGGGTGCACATCCCTGTGGTGCACATGCCCAGCTCTGCCCACTCTCCTTCTGTTTCCACATGCTCACAGCACACGTGCTCCTCCAGCCCTGCTCTGCCTCTTCAGAGCTAGCAGGACAGCTGGTAAAAAACCCCAGCAATTTTTATTCAGGATTAATAGACACTTTTAGTCATTATTTTTCACAACTTGAGAGGATTTCTTTTGTTTGATCCTGGGATATAAAGTCTTCCCCTTGAGGGAAATTTCCACTGAAAGTACTAACCTAAATAAGAAGTTTTCTTGTAAAATCTCAGAAGGAGCTTTCTTTTGAAAATGATGACACTTCAGAGAGAGTTTGCAATGAGTTTTACTTTGAGTGCAACACAGCTTGACCTTAATTATGGAGCTGTCCCTGCTGCTTCATTAAACAGATAAATAACAATAAGAAGCAGATTTGCTTAATGTCACTGCAGAGTTTGTGGGCCAAGTTCAGAACGTTAAGTGCTACAGCAGTGTCTGTGCTGAGGCTTCAAGCAGGGTAAATAATGACAGACATGAGATGTGGGGGCCACGGTGCTGTGGGAGCATCTTTCCTTCCTCCATGGGGTCTCCAGGAGCTGGTGCTGTTCACTGTGCCTCAAGAAGTGGATACAGGTTTTGCTGCATTTCTACAAGCTGGTCTGTAATCCAAACCAGGCCACATGCAGCACAGGAAAGCCGAGCTCCTTGTGACACAGGGAAATCTCTTTTTGTGTCTGCCCTGTGCCAGCAGCAAGACTGACCCCTCCTCTGGGCTGCA
This sequence comes from Dicaeum eximium, assembly GCA_013396995.1. Taxonomy (NCBI): domain Eukaryota; kingdom Metazoa; phylum Chordata; class Aves; order Passeriformes; family Dicaeidae; genus Dicaeum; species Dicaeum eximium. Next base: position 215 of record VWZP01006159.1, on the reverse strand, counting down.
GCTGCTCTGGTGCCGCTTGGTCCCAGTAAACTGCTGGAGGAGGTTGGTGAAATCAGGAAAACACCAGATCATGAGCTCTGCACTGATGGGGTGACCCATCAGCAGCCTCTTGGCAAAGGAAGCAGCCAGCGCAGTGTGGATTTCATTTGTGAAAGCAGAGCCTCAGCACGGCTGCTCGTAAGGCAGGCAGGGTGAATGGAGAGAGCCTGCTCTGC
>VWZP01006158.1:0-10859 GCA_013396995.1 Dicaeum eximium | reverse complement strand
ATTCTGTCCCCACACCCCAGCATTTATTCTCTCCCCACACCCCCAGGATTTATTCTCTCCCCACACCCCCAGAATTTATTCTCTCCCCACACCCCAGGATTTACCCTGTCCCCACCCTCAGGGCTCACCTTTCCTGCTCCACAGAAATCCAACCAAACCTTTCCCTCTGCTCCAGGCTCTCCAATGGTTCCGATGCCTTTTCCTTTCCAGAAGAAATTCCCAACCCTCTGTTTGGCTCTCGGGCTCTGAGCAAGCTGGATTTTGACTCCAATTACACCGTGGTGGTTTCTGCCTCCAACGAATTAGGAAATGCCTCTTCCCAGCCACTCACCTTCATGCTGATAGACATAGGTGAAGCACACCTGCCCCCCTCTCAGCCAGCCCCAGACCCTGAGGAAGACCTGAAAATATTCAGGGAAAAACATTAAACATCAAACCTCTTGGAAAAATCCTCCATCCATCTTAAACCTTAAATAATCCTATTTCCCCTAACCCCCCGTTCTGAGCTGTGCTGCCTCTCTGAGCCCTGCTCGTTTCTCTGTTTTGGTGCCAGTGAAGCCACACCCTCCCGACTTTTGGGTGAAATTGGATGAATTTTCTGCCACCAACTGCAGCATTTTGTGGCACCACGAGGCACAAGCACAGCACTGCAGGCTGAGACATCGTCCCCTGAGCAGGCACACCTGGAGCACGGTAATCCCACCTGGAGCACGGTAATCCCGCTGGGATTCAGGGAGCTCTGCAGAGCTGCTGGAGAAGGAAAAGCTCTGGGGAGAGCTCAGAGCCCTGCCAGGGCCTGAAGGGGCTCCAGGAGAGCTGGAGAGGGACTGGGGACAAGGGATGGAGGGACAGGACACAGGGAATGGCTGTGAGCTGAAAGAAAGTAGATTTAGATGGATATTGGGCAGGAATTGTTCCCTGAGATGGTGGGGAGGGGCTGGGATGGAATTCCCAGAGCAGCTGTGGCTGCCCCTGGATCCCTGGAATTATCCCAGACCAGGTTGGACACTGGGGCTGGAGCAGCCTGGGACAGTGGGAGGTGTCCCTGCCATGGCAGGGGTGGCACTGGGTGGGCTTTAAGGTCCCTCCCAACCCAACCCAACCCATCCCATGAAGTTTTTCCTTTCACTTTAAGTGGCAAAAAGAACATTTTGTTGGGAGCTGAGATATCACCCAGACAAAGCTTTTGCTGCTAAAAAAGAAATGGGGGATTTTTCAGGGCCTGGTGATTCCTCGTGCCATTCTTTGAGTTATTCAGGCTGCCTAGATCAGGGTTTCTCTGGGTTTTTTTGAAGTTCTGTCTGAATTTGTCATCCAGCCCCTCTCTGCCTGCAGCCCTTGTTTCCTTGTGAGTTTAACACCAATTTCTCCCTCCCCACCGAAGGTGGAAACGCTCAGCAGGGAGAAATATCCTGTGCAGGGGCTGGAGCCCGACACAACCTACGAGTTCCAGGTGAGCTGCAGGATGCTGCGGGGCCGGGGGCTGTGGAGCGACTGGAGCAGCCGCCAGGGCATCACTCCAGCAGCGGGTAAGGACCTGCCCCGCCCAAATAAACCCAGCCCAGCAGCCCAAACTGCTGCTGTGCCAACCCTAGAGCCAGACACTGCGCCGAGAGGGAGAATTTCTGTAAGAAAATTGCTTTTTTTTAATGGGCAAACGGTGAAGCTGCTGGCGTTTCTCGCCAAACAGGAATTTCCAGAGTTGGCTGAGAGCAGCTGGAGGATTTGGGGGGTGGAGTGAGATGATCTTTAAGGTGCCATTGTCAGGAAAATTAATCCACAAACATCAGAGGTTTATGTCCAAAAAGGAGACAGAGGAGTCCCTTTTACTTTATTCCAATAAAGGGAGAGGCCATGGGGCATTCCCTGAGGTCTCTCAAATTTTTGGAGGATGCAGCTTCCTTTTTATCCCAATTTCCTCCTTTTTATCCCAATTTCCTCCTTTCTATCCCAATTTCCCAGCCGCATTTCCCTTCTCTCTTTCCCCACTGCCTGAGGCACTTGAGAGGCACAGACTGCCCAGAACTTCCCTGATCCCCTCTAATGTATAACCCCACTTTTTAATTTTTAATTCTCATGGAATTTTAGGGTTTTTCCCCATTGCTCCTTTCATCTTCCAACATCCAGTTTCATTTCTCATCAAACCCACAGTTTGTTTGTAAAGGCAAATATCCTTTCCATCCATCAATCAGTGGAATCCTTCCCACTGTTCCTGTTCTCTCTCAGTGCTGGTTTTCTCTGCCAGCAGCCCCAGTTTGTTTGTAAAGACAATTCTGTCATTGCTCTCACCATGCAGCCCTTCTGATTCTGTGATTCTCTGCCCTCCTGCCCCTGGGGCTGCTCTTTTTCGTGCCTTGCTGCAGCTCCGTGCTGTTCTGACTCAGTTTCCCATTTCCCTGTGGCAGCAGCACTTTCTGGAAGAGGCACTGATTGATGCGGGAGGTGTGAACTCCTCCCTCCCTCCCTCCCCCACCTTTCTCTCAACAATGAAATGAAAATGAAAAGTTTTCTCCCCTTTTCATTGCACCCCGAGTTTGTGGCCGTCACCCCCACCCTGCCCCTGTGGGGGATTTTGGCTGCTCCAGGAGCACTTTGTGCCCTCAGAGGCTCTGGGTGCATCACCACCTCTCTGCGTTGGAGGAGCTGAACTTCTCCACAAATCGTCTCGTTGCAAACCCCAAAATTAAACCTTTGCAAGGAGAAATTCCTTCTCCTGCTCCTTTTTGTGTGAACTGCCAAAAACCTCGCCTTGTTCGTGTGGTTCAGGCTTTCAAATCCAGGCTGGAGGGCAGCAGATGCAGCCCCACATTTGGGTTTTTCTGCTTTGAGCTCACAGTCGATGCTCTGGTTTTATTTCTGCTGCTGCTCCTGCTTCTCGTTTCTGTTCCAGTCACTCTTTGCAAGGACAAGCTGCTCCCAAAATCACTGACAGGGAGGGGTTGTGTCCTTGCTGCAGCCCTGGGCTCTTCATCAGCTGGCCCCTGCTCCAGATTTTAATGATCAGATTTGAATTTGATGAGTTTGTGCTGGTCAGAGTCCTTGAGGAGCCAAGCTCTGTCACCTCAGCCTTCCTTATTCATCTCTGATTCTGGATTTTGGGAGCTCATCCACCAGCCAGGTCTTCCTGTTAATGGCATTTTGGGAGGATTCTTCAAAATATCAAGAGTTTCCAGTGAGAATTATGGAAGGAACAGGGGTTTAAGCTGCTTCACACAAGCTGCTAAAGGCGTTTATTGCCTAGAGCCAGACAGGGAAATCCTACACATCCCCCAGACGCCCTCATCCAAGGCTGCTGTTGTTGTAGGATTGATGGAGCCAAGCCCAAAGACCTTCACAAGCCTCAAATTTATGCAAAGACAGGAGCTAATGCTGTGCTTTGATGTGTGGCTTTCCTTGGGAGCTATCAGGATTACTGAGGTCAGGATAAAGCCACCAGCAGATCCAGACTCCTCTCCTTGGCTCGTTCTCATGATACAACACCAAAATGGGTTATCACACCCTGCAGCACTTCAGGGGCGCTGTAAAGATTAAATTTGAATTTTCTCGGGGGTTTTACCTCCTCGTTGTCTCGGTTGTTGGCTCCAACCCCAGCCACTCCCACTGCTCTGCTTTTCCTCCCCCACCAGTGCCAAGTGGGATCCTGGATGTCTGGTACCGGCAGCAGGACCTGGACCCCGGGCACCAGAACCTCTCCCTGTTTTGGAAGGTGAGTCCGGGGAAACCCCAGCAGAGGCAGCAAAACCCAGCCAGGTGAGAGGGGAAATGAAGCCAGAGGCAGGTGGGAGGAGAAATGCTGATTTTTAGGATGGCAGGAAAGGCCTGAACGCTGGCAGAGCACGAGGATTTCTCCAGTCCCCAAGGACAGGCCCAAGGGTCCCCTCCCTGGGAGGAGATCCACCAGCATTCCTCTGCCTACAGCTTCATGGAATGCCAGAATTCACTGGATTGGGAGGGATCTCTGCCATGGCAGGGACACTGCCACTGTCCCAGGCTGCTCCAGCCTGGCCTGGGATAATTCCAGGGATCCAGGGGCAGCCACAGCTGCTCTGGGAATTCCAGCCCAGCCCCTGCCCACCCTGCCAGGGAACAATTCCCAATTCCCATATCCCATCCAGCCCTGCCCTCTGGCACTGGGAGCCATTCCCTGTGTGCTGTCCCTCCCTCCCTTTATCCCAAACCCCTCTCCAGATTCCCCAGCTGAAGCATTTTTGGGGTGAGCTGGGACCCCACAGGGAACATTCCACACAGAATTTGGTTTAAAACCCACCAGAGCTGGGTAAAAAAAATTCTCTGTGTCCCCCCCCACACACGAGCACCACCCTGCAAGTGAAAGCAGAAATTCTCATGAGATCCTGCGGCCCCAAACGTTGTGGCTTTAACTCGAAAAACTTTATCTTGCAGCACTTTCTTTATCAGGAGCGACTTCCTGCAGCATCATTCATAAAACAGGGTAAAAAAACTGCCCTGAGAGGTTTCACAGCAGCTCCCAGGCCAGGCTGACACTCAAGACCACTTCCTACCCAGGGTGTGCTCTTGTTCTCAGACAAACACCCAGAAAAAGGGTTGAAAATTTAATTTCAGCAGGTTTCCAGTGCTGCCTCAGTCCTGAGCTGCTGCCAAAGCGCTGCAAACATTTTGGTTTGTGCTTTGTTCCGTTATGACAGAAATCAGCCAAACAAATGAATTAATGTCACAGAAGCATCAGGAAACTGAAACTGGGAGTGCAACTGCAGGAACCCAGAGGGGAGCTAAAACCAGGGTGTGGTGCTCTACAGAGGGCTTCAATTTGAATCATTCTTTATGGTGGCTTTAAGTAAAACCCAGGTTCTTCCTCCCAGGCAAAACCTGCTCATTTTGACAAATCCAGCTGAGCAGTTGATCATCTTTTTTTTTCCTCCCTTGTGAAAAGTGTGGCTGGAATTCAGCCTCAGGGCAGGAAGGGTTTCAGTGTCCCCAGCTGTGCTGCTGCTGGAAAAATCAGCATCTCACAGCAAAAGAGCTTCACTGAACTGGAATTGAGTGGGAAAAAAATAAATCTTGGAATGGTTTGGGTTGGGACCTTAAAGCCCACCCAGTGCCACCCCTGCCATGGCAGGGACACCTCCCACTGTCCCAGGCTGCTCCAGCCTGGCCTGGGATAATTCCAGGGATCCAGGGGCAGCCACAGCTGCTCTGGGAATTCCATCCCAGCCCCTGCCCACCCTGCCAGGGAACAATTCCCAATTCCCAATATCCCATCCATCCCTGCCCCTGGCACTGGGAGCCATTCCCTGTTCCTGTCCCTCCTGTCCCTGTCCCTGTCCAGCTCTCCTGGTGGCAGCACCTTTGTCAGAAGGCGGTGACAGCCGCACTTTCCCCGCAGGCTCTGAGCAGGTCGGAGGCAGGAGGGACAATCCTGGGCTACACGGTGACCTTGGAAGCCCTGGAGCAGCCCGGGGAGCTGCGGGCACAATCCCACCGGACCACCCGGACCAGCTTCTCGCGGGTCACCCCCAGGGCGAGCCTCAGGGTCACGGTGACCGCGCAGAACGCCCGGGGCAGCTCCGCCCCCGCGGCCCTCCTGACTCACCTGGGCAGCCCAGGTAAGGCTCCTGCCGGCCCCGAGCACCTCTCTGCTTCCTGCAGCACCCCCTGCACGCTGTGCTCATCCCAGCCGAGCTTCGGGAATCTGCGGATCCGCTTTTCCCTCTGCGCTTCCCCAGGTGAGCAGCCCCGGCTCTCCCGGCCTGGCTCCAGCCCTGGAATGTCCCAGCTGCTCCTCTGGGATCCCTGCAGCAGCTCCACACCTTTCCTCGTGGTGCCATCGGGGCAGGGTGCTGGGATGGCACAGCCAAGCCGTGCTGTGCGTGTCCAATCCATGGGAAAGGCAGGAATGTCATGGAAATCCATAGAAAAGGAGCATGGAATGTCACTGCTCCTGTCAGCCCCTTCTCTTTAATTACCGTTCATTTTTATCTTCCCACGGGGCCCAAGTGGACGAGACCCAGTAAAACCCACGTATCAAATGCCAGGGTGATGCCTCAGGGTTTGGCTTTTCTATTTTCAGATTTTCTGCTGCTTTAGTGTGAGGGTCTGGGTTCCATATCAGGGCATGGTGAGCTCTGTNCTGCTTTATTCTGTGACTCTGCCCAGCCTCTGCTCCAGCTCAGCCCTCCCAAGGGATCAAGGGTGTGATTGAGCTCACAGAACTTTGTGCTGACAGTGGTTTTTGTTCTCCCCTGCAAGATCTGCCCCCTCCCCAGCGGGTCTCTGCCCTGGCCCTGGGGAACAGCAGCATCCTGGTGAGCTGGAGCCCCCCCTCTGGAGCCGCCCTGCCCGTCGGGGGGTACCTGGTGGAGTGGGCAGAGCCCTGCAGGGAGCCCCAGCTGCAGCCCCAGCACTCCTGGGTGAAGCTGCCCCCATCCCACCTGAGCACTGTGATAACAGGTAAATGCCACCCTGGGCTGGGCACAGCACCAGCTCGGCTGGAAAATATTTTTAGCAACAAGTCAGGCGGGAATTTGGCCTCCAAGGCCAGGGGGGACAAGGCTTGGAGGAACCTGGGATGAGGGAGGGGTCCCTGCCATGGCAGGGGTGGTACCAGATGGGATTTAAGGTCCCTCCCAACCAAAACCAGTCTGGGATTTCTATATTTCTATAATTTTTTACTAAANATCTGCGGATCCGCTTTTCCCTCTGCGCTTCCCCAGGTGAGCAGCCCCGGCTCTCCCGGCCTGGCTCCAGCCCTGGAATGTCCCAGCTGCTCCTCTGGGATCCCTGCAGCAGCTCCACACCTTTCCTCGTGGTGCCATCGGGGCAGGGTGCTGGGATGGCACAGCCAAGCCGTGCTGTGCGTGTCCAATCCATGGGAAAGGCAGGAATGTCATGGAAATCCATAGAAAAGGAGCATGGAATGTCACTGCTCCTGTCAGCCCCTTCTCTTTAATTACCGTTCATTTTTATCTTCCCACGGGGCCCAAGTGGACGAGACCCAGTAAAACCCACGTATCAAACNCTGCCCTCTGGCTGTGGGAAACCTTAATTTTCAGTTTAATGTCCAGTGAGGCTCTGCCAGGCTCAGTAGATCAGAGAAAATTCCTTTCCCTTCTTTGTGAAAGATCTATCAATAACCACAAGATTTATCTCCGATTTAAGCAGCTGCTGCAATATTTCTTCCCTGATGCAAACCCCTGAAGGAGCAACCCTGCAGTTGTCATTTCTCCCTGCAGAGCACATCAGAGATAACATCTGCTATCAGATCCACGTGTCTGCCCTCTATCAGCACAGGGCTGGGCAGGTAGCAGCAGTCAGGGCAAACTCCACAGCCCAAGGTAAACCCCAGGAACGCCCTCCCAGGTGGTTTTAAGGCATTTTAAGCTCAGCTCTAACACCAGTTTTGTGTTTTGCAGCCCCCTCGGCCGGGCCCCAGGTGTTCACAACACCCTGGGCCAGCGGGGTCCTGGTTTCCTGGGAGGAGGTCCCAGCTGCCCAGCAGAGGGGCTGCATCACTGGGTACCGCATCTACCTGCGCAGGAGGGACAGACAGGGCCAGCCCGAGGTCCATGGTGGGTGCCTGGTGCTGGAAATGCTTCCCCTGCTCCCCTTCCACCGCTGAAGGGCTCCTGTGGGATCACTCTGAGTTACTTTCAGTCTGGAACCATCAGATTCCTCCCTGCTTCTTCTCCCTCTTCTTCCTCCTCTTCTTATTCCTCTTCTTTATCTTTTTTTTTCCTTCTCTACCTCATCTTTTCTTCTCCTCTTATTTTTCTTCTTCCTCCTCTTATTCTTCTTCTTCCTATTCTTTGTCTTATTAGTCTTTGTCTTCCTCCTCCTCCTCTTTTTCTTCTTCTTCTTAATCTTCTTCCTCTTCCTCTTATTCATCTTCTTCTTCTTCCTATTCTTTGTCTTATTAGTCTTTGTCTTCCTCCTCCTCCTCCTCTTTTTCTTCTTCTTCTTAATCTTCTTCCTCTTCCTCTTATTCATCTTCTTCTTCTTCCTATTCTTTGTCTTATTAGTCTTTGTCTTCCTCCTCCTCCTCCTCTTTTTCTTCTTCTTCTTAATCTTCTTCCTCTTCCTCTTATTCATCTTCTTCTTCTTCCTATTCTTTGTCTTATTAGTCTTTGTCTTCCTCCTCCTCCTCCTCTTTTTCTTCTTCTTCTTAATCTTCTTCCTCTTCCTCTTATTCATCTTCTTCTTCTTCCTATTCCTCCTCTTATTAGCCTTCATCTTCCTCCTCTTCCTCCTCCTCCTCCTCTTCTTCTTCTTAATCTTCTTCCTATTCCTCTTATTCATCTTCCTCTTAGTCCTCCTCTTCTTCTTCCTCTTCTTCCTATTCCTTCTCTTATTAGTCTTCTTCTTCCTCTTCTAGTCCTCCTTCCTCCTCCTCCTTCTCCTCCTCCTCCTCTTTTTTTTCTCGTCTTCCTTTTCTTTTTCCTTATTCCTCCTCCTCTTCTTCTCCCTCCTCCTCTTCTTCTTCCTTCTCTTCTTATTCCTCTTCTTTATCTATTTCTTCCTTCTCTTCCTCATCTTCTCTTCTTCTCTTATTTTTCTTCTTCCTCCTCTTATTCATCTTCTTCTTCTTCTTNCTTATTCATCTTCTTCTTCTTCCTATTCCTCCTCTTATTAGTCTTCATCCTCCTCTTCCTCCTCCTCCTCCTCTTCTTCTTCTTAATCTTCTTCCTATTCCTCTTATTCATCTTCCTCTTAGTCCTCCTCTTCTTCTTCCTCTTCTTCCTATTCCTTCTCTTATTAGTCTTCTTCTTCCTCTTCTTATTCATCTTCCTCCTCCTCCTTCTCCTCCTCCTCCTCTTTTTTTTCTCGTCTTCCTTTTCTTTTTCCTTATTCCTCCTCCTCTTCTTCTTTCTCCTCCTCTTCTTCTTCCCCCTCTTTTTTCCTCTTATTCTTCTTCCTTTTTTCCTTATTCCTCCTCCTCCTCTTTTTTCCTCCTCTCTTCTCCTCCTCCTCCCTTTCCTACCTTTATTCCGAGCCCCATTCCAGCTGAAAGCAGTAAATCCAGTCTCTCCATTTCCAAGCTTTCCCTGTTTTCCCCGCAGCCGTTCCCTTCGGGAAGGCTCCTCGCTCCCTGCACATCGCTCACCTGGAGCCCGGCGAGCAGCACGAGCTGTGGGTGACAGCGGCGACAGCGGCCGGGGAGGGGCCCCGGGGCAACAGCGACAGCGTCTGCCTGGAGGGTAAGGAAACAGCGCCGGGGTGGCCCCTGCCCTCGGATCCTCCTTCCCACACCCGGGAATGCTTTTCCTGCTCCTCTGAAGATCTCTGGGTGTTCTTCAGTTGCTGGAGATTTGTAGTTTCAGCTGGTGTTAAGATGTGGGATCTCTTTCTTTGCCTCGAAGCTCCCAGCGCTGTGCTGTTTCCTCGGAGTTAGGGGTGGTTTTTTCACAGAGCACAGAAAGGTTTGGGTTTTTTTGTTCATCTTTTTGATGGAGCTGAATGGTGGCTGCTGTGCATTCCAGGTGCTGGGGGCTGGGTGACTCTGGTGCTCATCTGCAGCTTCTTGGTCCTCTCAGCCTGCGTTTGCTCTGTGCCTCCAGCAAGGAAAGTGTGAGTGGGGCCATCAGCTGTGTCCCAGTAAAACTGGGATGGTTACTGGAGGGATCCAATCCCACAATGGTTTGGGTTGAAAGAGATCTCAAAGCCCAGCCCATGTCACTCCTGCCGTGGCAGGGACACCTCCCACTGTCCCAGGTGCTCCAGCCTGGCCTTGGGGAATCCAGGGGCAGCCACAGCTGTGCCAATGCACTTTAAAAATCTTTTCTCCCAATCTAATCTAAATCAAGCCTCTTTTAGTTTAAAACCCTTTCCCCTTGTCCTATGTGATAGTCGTGCCCCTTCACGAGAATGGAACAGTGAGGATTGCTCAAAATGAAGGTTTCAGAGTACATGAATGATAATAAAAATGAATGATAATAAAAATAGGCTCTGAGCTTAAAATACACCTGTAGTCCACAGATTTAGTGAATTTTTAACCAGATCTCAAAACCAAACTGAAGGGAAGCAATCCTTGGGAATTAGGGAATTATCCCCACCCAGCCAAGAGCTCTGCAGGTCCCTGTGAGGGCGGATCCATGATCACACCTGGGATAATTCCACACCCAAGGAGCACAAGGGAGCTGCTGCAGGTCTCACCATTCACGTTTTTAATTGCATTTATCCCCCCTGCAGATTCCAGTGGCTCCTGTCCCTCCTCCTGCCACAGTGGCAGAGCAAAGCCATTCCCGACCCTGCCAACGCCACGTGGGCCAAGAGTTTAGCAGCTACCAAGGTAAATTAGAGGGGTTTTTCCTTCTAATCCCACAACCTCCACCAAAAAAACCCAACAATTGGAGCCATGCGAGCCAGTAATCTCCTAAAGCAGCAAATCCAGCAGTTAATCTCCGCTGGAGGAGACTGGAGGATGTGCTGGGCAAATAAACGCCAGAAGAAGGCAGAGATCTCCCGCTGTTAGCGGGATGAGCTGGTGGGGAGGGAATCCCGGGAGATCCTGCGGAATTCACTCCGTGTCCCCCGCAGGCGGAGCTGAGCGCTCCCTGCAGCCCCTTGGTGCCCTTGGAGGAGCCCGAGACGAGCCCGGTGGAGGAGGAGGAGGACGAGGAGGAGGAGGAGAGCTCGGAGCCGGCCGTGCCCGGGGCCAAGGCGGCGGGGGGCAGCGGGGGGCACGGGGGCTGCCCAGGGCAGGGCTCGGCGGAGGAGCAGCAGCTCCCGGAGCTCTACCAGAGCCTGCTGGCGGAGGCGATGGAGCCCGTGGCCGAGTACATCTCCGACCCCGGCACGCTGCCCCCTGCCCCCGAGCCCGGTGCCCTGCCTGCCCTGCCCGCTCTGCCCGGTGCCCTGCCCGCTCTGCCCGGTTCCCTGCCTGCTGC
>VWZP01006157.1:88254-104832 GCA_013396995.1 Dicaeum eximium | reverse complement strand
GGATTTGATGGGTGGACTGTTGGATAAGGAATTTGCTGGAAGGCTGCATGAAAGTAGTTAAAGTCAAAGGCTCCATGTCCAAATGGTTAATGTGTGGTGGAAAGACAGATAAGGACTTTTTCCCAAGTCTGCGCTAACAGAACAAGAGGCAGCAGTTTTCGTCTCAAAGATGCAGATTTTATGATGATGGTAGTGAGCCACAGCAACAAGTTGCTCAAAGATGTTTCAATATCCCACAACTAAAACCATTCAAGGTCAAATTGGACAGAGCTTTGAGCAACCCAATCTAGTGGAAGATATCCCTCCAAATGTCATAGGGAAGGCCCATGACATTTTTATAGATCCCTTCCAGCACAAAACATTCTGTTATTCTATATTGCTTTGACATAGACATTGAAAACCCTTGAGGAGTCACATGCTGCTTCTCTGCTGCTTTTAGAGCAGCAGAGAAAGGGAGAGTGAAGACCCATGAAAAAGGAATCCTTATTACAGGTAACACTTTGGAACTCAATCGCGCAGAGAAAGAAAGGAATGAAAAAGGCAGAAGCAAAACTCCCTGCATTACATAATCCTATCTCATTTCTCATGACAGAGTTTTATCAAGACAAAGCAGAACAGTTGTGGCTGATGCTTATGAAGAGAGCCACTCACCAGTCAGCATGAACTGATAGGCATTGTCAGAGATGGAGAAGATGTGTGGAGGGGCCTCCTGGCGCTTCTTGCCTCGGTAGGCCAACACCACCTCGGGGTTGTACACCGGCAGCCACTTGTAGGGGTTGACAGTGACACAGAAGAGACCCGAGTAGGTCTGCAAGGAAGGGACACGGCACCTTGGCTTCCCCTGAGCCTGGCCCAGCAGCTCCTGAGGCTGCCCAAAGGAAGCTGCTGCTGCCACTTACGTAGATCATCCAGGCTGCGTAACGCTCTTTGAGGTTGTACAGCACAGCGGGTTCGTGGAGGTGGGTCATCATGGCCATGTCCTCGATCTTGTCATACTTGGGAGGGTTCATGGAGAAGATTTGATCTTCCTTCACGGTCATGGTCTATCAGAGGGCAGGAAGGTACATGCATGTCACCCAAGAGCCAGAGTGGGAATGAACTGCTGTTTGTGAATTTTGTATTCTACTCACCTCTCCCCCTTCAGTCTTGACAGTGATTTTTCCCGGTTCCCTGCTCTGGATCGTGCTCTTCACGTAGGACTCCTTTGCGTGTACCACGAAGACAGATGACTTGGCATCAAAAGGTTTGTTCTGGGCCTCAATTCTCTCCTTCTCTGACTTTCGGAGGTAAGGAGCTGCCTCCCCAAAGATGGCCATCTCAGCGTCCGTAGACATGGCTGCTGCTTACTACACGTAATGCAGCAAGTATCTGTGAGGGTAGAGAATATATTAAAATTGTGTGTGATGGAAGAAACAGTCCTACAGCACATTTGATTGCTCTTCTTTCTGCAATTTTTTTTTTTTTTTTTTGTTTTGTTTGTGTGGTCAGATCGTTAGTACTACTGGACAACTGAATTTACAGAAGAACCCTTTCTGTCATTTTGTATTTGGTTTCCCAGCAGAGGAATGACATGGAGCTGTTGAAGTGAGTCCAGAGGACGCCATGGAGATGCTCCAAGGAACAAAACCCCTCTGCTCTGGAAATAGGCTGGGAGAGCTGGGGTAGTTCAGTCTGGAGAAGACTCCTAGGAGACCCTCTAGCAACCTTTCACTGCCTAAATGAGTTCCAAGAGACTTGAAGGGGAACTTTAGACAAGGGCCTGGAGCAACAGAACAAAGGGGAATGGCTCACAACTGAAATAGGATGAGTGTAGATTAGATATTAGGAAGAATAATCTTTACAACAACAAAAAAAATTACTTTGCCTTCTTAGCCAAAGACAAACTTCCCGGCACAAATTGGTGTTATCAATTCAAATGAATGGGTGCAATTTCCTGACTGGTTTTGTCTCTAAGAACATGTTTTTCCACTTGATTAATATGTTACAACTCAAATGAGACCATTCCACAAAATAATCACATAAGGATGAAAAATGGTCCCAGATTTTCACCAGCAATTTTAACACTGCTTATCTCACATTTTCTTACAAGATTCCTAACAGGAATAATACTAACTATTCTTACGAGGAAAAAGATTGCTATATTATATATCTCAATATATACTATGTCAGTATATATATATATTATGTTAGTTTATATTTGTACATTATACCTATATTGCACATTGTGTTATTTTATAGACACTGGATGCTTTTCTCACAATATATCCTTACGATACTATCAAAAACTATAATATACATAGTAGGTTAGTACACATTAATATATGTATGTAATGTGTCAGTAGATTGACTTTTTAAAGTATTAAGCTATTTTCTTTTGATTGTTTTGTTTGATATTTCTTGAAATCAATGCTATGCTAATTCTCCTTCACTGATTCGAAGCATGCTAATTATGTTCCTTAGAAGATTGCTTGTTGACATTTGATAATTTTGAGGGATATATTCTAGTGACAATATTTGACAAAATTAATATAAATTAGTGTAGAAAGTAAATATGAAGAGTTACTTTTCCTCAGTGTAAATATTTAAAACTGCATTTAGATGCAGTTCCATCTCTCTTTCTCCAGTTATCCAGGTAGGTATTATCCTTTATTTGGTTCCTTATGATTACAAATATTTGCTTATATAATTTCGCCAAATTATACAATATTTTCAGAGGCAGAAACAAGCCTGTAAGGAAGCTCAGACTGAAATGCTTGCTTTTAACACTTTGATATTTTGATACAGAAAATTCTAACCACGTTCCTCAAGCTTCCATGTGAAAAAATAACATATTAACATTATTTAAATATGTATTTCTTTTCCTGTTGCTTCACAGTCAGTGCCAGAGACCCCTGATGTTTGAGATAAACACAAAAAACACACCCTCAATAATTGGAAAGTACTTTCTGATGTTTTTTTTCCCTCAGGACAGTTTCTCCAGGAGCTGGTGTCTACTGGAGATTCCTGGGGAGAGTGTAGGCAACGCTGCAGTGATCAGTACTTTAAAGACCACACTCTTTAAGAATCTTGTGACAAAAATAACATCAATCCAGCCCAATTCTCATATTGTATTTATACAATGGACACAAATATAATGACTACCAGGATTTCCAGCATACCTGCATAGAATCCTTGCCCTACAGCAACTCTGCCTGTCCCTAAAAAGTGAATAAATCAAGATCTTACCTTTTGTGAGACAAAGGGTTGCAGATTGGAAGACAGACAGTGTTAAGAAACAGAATTAGTAACTTTCTTCTTACTGCTGCACCCCAGACAACATTTATAGACTGAAAACAAATGGATGGCTGGAAAGCAGACTGAAAATCCCAGCTGACACTGGCAGACCCCCATTGGATGAATGTGAGCATCCATAGGAATGCACTGGAACTTGTGGAATGCAGAGCCAGTTTCCTTTCATTCCCGACCTCCCTAGTCCCAAGCCCTGAAACTCTTACCTTAGAGATTTCTGAGAAAGGACAAGACACACAGATCCCAGGGTCCTTTTATAGGATCTGATCTGCATATGTAGGCACCACCTCCTCTTTCTTAGGTCAAAACATTTTTGGCAATCTTAACTCCTAACAGAATTGCGATTCATATTAGAAGTGAATGGATATAATTAGACATAACAGGTCTGTGAATCAATGTCCTATAAATAATTTGACAAGAAAGTATGAGAAGGGGGGGAAGTGGGAGGGTGTGCTAAAGGAGATGAAAGGGGCTACACTGGTTCTGTAATCCATCAGATGCTGACTCACACAGAAAAAGTGAAGAGTAAGTGCCAGTGTGTCTCTTAGGAAACATGTAGGGATGGAGAGAAGTCACAGGGTCCTGCCTGCTGCAAGCACTCAGAGTCCTCAGTGTGGAAAAACAGGAGGGGTCCTACTGAGAGGAAGGGTTATTGCTAGAGGAAGAAAATCCCAATGCAGGAGGAAGCATCTGAAAAGGAACAGAAGCTGCAGAATCAGGAGATGATAAGAATGACCAAGGACTAGAGTGGACCAAAGCCAAAGCAAGTGAAGGGGGGAAGAATGAGTCTGAACGTAGTGATAAGGAAGAATATGTCAATAAAGAAGAGGAAATCCCTGGAGGTGTTTAAGAAAAGCCTGGATGTGGCACTCAGTGCCATGGTTTAGTTGATAAAGTGTTTGTTTGTTTCTTTTCATGCATTGGTCTTCACTTTCCAAACTACAGCTGCCACAAACAAGGAAATCTGAAGTGGGTCACATCTCAGCAGCTTCACCTGGTCCCACAGCATATTGCCTCCCCAATTACAGTACCAGTTGTGCTCCTGTCTCTCTTAGCATCTCCTACTCAGAGGTCTGGATAAGAAAGTGAGGTAATTTCTTCCTCCTCTTCTCTCAGCTGTCTGTGTCTCTGTGATGGCACTATAATCCTGGGTGTGGGAAGGAGATTGGCAGACATCAGTTTCAGGTTTGCAGTAAGTTCTCACTGAAGATAAGACTGAGGCCTATGCTTTAGCCCTGACAGCTAAACCCTCATTGGAACATAAAGCAGCACTTCTTTCATGTCTTTAATGCAAGAAATAAAATAATAAATAAATTACTTCCCATTTTAGCAATATTCTAGAAGTTGTCTGGGTCTCTGTCGATTCCCTGATGCTTTCCTATCTGCCATCATCAATGCTTCATTGGTAGAAGAAAGGACTAAATAAGCATCATGCCACCAGATTTTTCTTCATTGCCTATCTCTGACAGGCTCACCCCCTGCTCCCCTCCCTCATCCTTGTGCCTGGACAAAGAGGTTCCAGCCAGTCTGGGAAGGTGCTGGCTGGGGCATGTCAGGGCAAAGCACAGGGTGACAGAGGCTGAAAAAGTAGTAAAAAGAGAAAAGGAACTGTTGAAATTCCCAGGAAAATGGATAAATCATTGAAAGAGATTTTAAACCAGCCCACATCTGGCATTTACGAGGGTGTCTTCCTGTACTGCCTCTGTCAGGGCCCAACAGCATGGGAGAAGGTGGTTCAGTGTTGGGGATAAACAAAACTTTACAAAATTAAGGCCTCATTACCCTTGTAAAATCATGGCTCACTGCTGTTACTTTGGCTAAGTAGAAAAGGACTCTGGGAATGACTCAGCTGAATTAGAGGTAGAAAAACAAGTTATATAACCATTATGTGTTCACATTTTGGTGTTTGGTGGTTGGGTAAATCATGTTTGCTGTGCTTAAATGAAATGTAACTGATAATGGCCTAATTGCTTGAAAAGGCCTCATTTTTGCAATAAACAGATTCCCTTTTGCCCCTGCCTGGAGGGTCCATATCACTCTGCATCGTTACTGTTCAAGGCCCTGGTGGAGGCTTCCCTTCTCTCCTGTTGTCCACAGCCAGTCTCCTGCTCCCAGTACTCCTCTCCCTGCCTCCCACAGCTGCCCTCCCACGCTCTGCTTTTGCAGCAGGAGGAGCTGGATGTAGGTAAGCAGCCACATGGGGAAATACAAATGCATGAGCATTAGCAGGACAAAGTTCTCCCTCTTCTGCCTTGTTGGCAGAGGCCCCCTTTGGTTACTGCGGCCTGTATTGCGGCCTTTGGGTGGGCAGGAGTGTTGTGGGGCCTCACCTCCTGCCAGGATCTGTCCACAAAAGGGCTCTGGCACAGCAAAAAACCTATGGATGGAGAGGAAATGCAACGTGCTAGAAGAGCAGAAAAGAGCTTCTTGCTGGTCAGCTAAGGGCAGTTCCCTCGTTCACCCTGCCACCCTTTCTGAAACGCAGCTGGTACAAAACCAGCCGTGTGTTAAGGAGGTCTCTGACGAGCCCCTGGAAGAGCAGGGCATTTAGAACACACTGACACATCCTGCCATGCAGCTGGGCTGCCTTTGACATCACCACAGCCAAAGGGAAAACAGGTCCTGCTCACACAGAGTGGGCAACAAGGGCCCAAAGAGGTCAGGGGAGCACCAAAAACCCCAGAGATGCTCAGCTGTGATGGATCCTAAACTAACTAACTAATCATTTCTACAGTGGATGGAGTAGTGTCTCTTCCCAGCTCCAGCTGTCATCTGTGGCTCAAATTTTATTTTTATGTTTAATTCAGAATGTTTATAAGTTTAAAGCAGTGGTTTTACAGCACTTGCAGACTGACTGAAGGATTAGAAAGGATATCCAAAAGGGACATATGAAGGTCAGCTAGAGACTGACAATTCTGGTGGGATGGCCAAAGATGTTTAGGACTTGCTTTAAATAAACAGTAAGTTTGAGGGAGCTGCTAAAGCTTGACACAAAATATCAACCATGTCAGTATCCTACTCTGTGTCTTGGAAAAACCAAGTTTATCAGCAGCAAGAGAACCTATCTAGCTTTGCTTCTAATTTACGATGCCCTTAGACATGTTAAATGTATTCCCAAACCATCTGATTTACTTACCCATCTGTAAAGTGTGATCAGTATTTAGGTACCTTATCCAACCAATGTTGTACTTTATCTTACATTTCCAATCAACATATAAATGTTGACTGTCTAGTTCAGTTTAATGCAAAATAAAATGCTGTGGGCTAATAATCAGTTCTTAGGAAAACAAACAGGCACAGTATGTTGAAAACTGCAATAAACAGACAGGACAGTTAGGTTGTGGACAGAGCAGAAGGGCTGAATCTAGAAAGACAGCGGGAGATTTCACTGAAATTATAAATACAGTCCCCAGTCTTAGCTATTGTTTCTTCCATAGTCTTTTAAATGTGGATTCTTCTCACTCATCCTACATGTGAATGGATATAATTTTGTGCTATGCATGAAATAAAATTACTTCAGAGAAAGGGAGTGAGGATATCTCTTCATGCCACTTCCTTACCATGTTGTTTTGACTGCTTGTCACTGCTTCAAATTAAATTTTAGTTTCCCATACTTTTAATCTTAACCAAATAAGCAATATCTTTCTATCTTTCAATTAATAAAAATTTTATATATATATATAGTTATAGTTATAGTTATAGTTATAGTTATAGTTATAGTTATAGTTATAGTTATAGTTATAGTTATAGTTATAGTTATAGTTATAGTTATAGTTATAGTTATATATAGTTATATATATATAGTTATATACATATTTATATATATGTGTGTGTGTATGCTAAATGCTTCAGGAATCTTTACTCCTATTATTTTATTTTTTTCCTAAGAAGACAAAAATCCCCTGAAAGAATATAATCTTAGTCCATCAAAGAAATGCATACTTCTGATTGCAAGAGGAATAATAAATCCATATAATTATTACCATTCTTCATGCATTTTTAAAAATGGAAATGTAAAAGCGCTTTGCTGTTTGATGTACTTTTAAATGTGAAGAGGAACTGTGTCCATGTACTTCAAAAGTAATGAATGCTAGAATAAATAAATAAATAAAACATTATAAGCCACTGTTCATATGCAAGGGTCTCTACTGCCTTTATTACCTAGATAAATGATAATTACTGATGAAAGCGACACAGAGGTTTACACTTTATGCATGCCTCAGGTCACTTTTTAGTCTTGGGAACTTCATTCCTCTTCTTCTATCTTCTTGCCATGAATCTCCCGGCTCTTGGCTCGGAGCTTGTTGACCTGTGACTCTGCAATGTCAGCCCGCTCCTCGGCTTCCTCCAGCTCGTGCTGGATCTTGCGGAACTTGGAGAGGTTGACATTGGACAGCTCCTCCTGGGAGGGAAGAGGGAGTTGTGAAAACAACAGGCAGCATGAGGGCACTTATTACCAGGAAACTGGGCAAACAAAAATTCAAATGCTACAGCTGGGCTAGCAGGGCAGATTCAAAACCAAGATGAGAAGCTCCTCAGGGTGTTACATGTGCCAGAAGAGAAAAGAATATTGGGATGTCAAAAAGACATTATACACAGCATGGTCTAGGCAGAGCTCATGTCATAGTCCTGAATACACAGACTGACAGCTGCTTCTGACATCCAGGACAAGGTATAGGCAAAGAAATAGAGTGTGAAATAAGGCTTATGGCAAGATAAATAGGGTTGGGGAATATTTCCTCCCAAACCCAGTGAGTCTTGTTCTCACAATCCCCATTGTATCAAAATATCATGATGTTGCATCAAAACAGTCAAGGTTTCAAAAAGCTGTACAGAGGAAAACATGAATACAGAATTCCAACTCCACCAGAAGAAAGTCTGGTTTGGACAAATTGGTACTTACAGCCTCCTCAGCTTGTCTCTTGTAGGATTTCACTTTCATTTGCAGCTTGTCCACCAGATCCTGCAGCCTGAGGACATTCTTCCTGTCTTCCTCAGACTGGAGTGTTTGACAACAGGAAAGAGAGTCAATTCTTGGTTCTGCATCACGTGAGGTTAACAATTCCCCTTGGGGATGATGTGTGCAGAATGTGACTGGCTGTGAGAAAGCCCTGCCAGAGCAGGAGAGCTCCTGCCTTACCTGGTAGGTCAGTTCCTTCACCCTCCGCTCGTACTTGCGCACGCCCTTCACGGCTTCAGCGCTGCGCTTCTGCTCAGCATCAACCTCCCCTTCCAGCTCCCGCACCTGCAAGGACAAGCCCATCCCTGCAGCTTCCCTGACAATGTCTCTCCAAGGACACGCTCACTCAGGCACAGCCCCAGCCCTACACACCCTGGCCTCCAGCTTCTGGATCTGCTTCTTCCCTCCCTTCAGTGCCAGCTGCTCGGCCTCTTCCAGACGGTGCTGCAGGTCCTTCACCGTCTGGTCCAGGTTCTTCTTCATCCTCTCCAGGTGGGCACTGGTGTCCTGCTCCTTCTTCAGCTCTTCTGCCATCATGGCCGCCTGACCAGAGCAAAAGGTCAAAGCCATTTTAGGATGAGAGATATTTAGGGGAGAGTACATTCACCATCATCAGTGCCAGGAGCACCCAACTCACATCTGTGATGGCCTTCTTGGCCTTCTCCTCAGCATTGCGGGCTTCCTGGATGGTATCCTCCATTTCACCCTGGATCTGGGCAATGTCCGTTTCCAGCTTCTTCTTGGTGTTGATCAAGCTGGTGTTCTGTTGAAGAACATGAACATGATTTTGCTTCTGTTACCTTGCAATATCATATCAAGTACAACATAAGTGGTTTTTTTAATATAGATTGTGCCATCAGGTCACACTGGATTCTAAGAGAACTACTGTTATAGCTATTAATTTCCCAGATATTATGAGCTTTGGTATTTTGTGAGCATCCTCCATGAAGTCTTTTCTCACCGTTTCTCAGACAACAAGGAAGGAATTACGACTGAAAAATGAAAAAAAATACTTTCCTTACTATTTTCAGTCTAGTGACCATAAAATTTTGAGAGGGTTCTATAGAATACTTATAATAACATTTTTAAATAATGTTAATGACAGAGTTAGCGTGGTCCTATTTTGTTCATAGACAGCCTACATTTGCCTTTAAAGTCTCAAATGGAAATGTGGAAGGTGTTGAACTCAAGTAAAAGAGTAAGAACCTCACATACTTCTCTGCATTTATTCAGGTATCTATACTGTAGTCTAGTGGAATTCATATTCTATCTACATCTGAAACAGAAGTCTTAATATTGTCTATCACCTATTACTTCTTATTTACTGTGAAAGCCACTGCATTTAACAAAATAGTGTTGCAGCTCAGCCAGTCTTAAGTTCATTTACATTTATGGAGCAATGGTATAAATACTAACAATGTTTATAGACTGACCTGGCTATGGAGGAGCTGAACTCTCTCACTTGCATCCAGAAGCTCCTGCTCAGCCACTTTCCTCGACCGCTCCGTCTGCTCCAGGGCTGCCCGGAGCTCCTCAACTTCAGCCTGCAGCAGGTTTGCTCTGCGCTCCACCATGGCCACTTGCTCCTTCAGGTCATCCTGTGCTCTGACAGCATCGTCCAAGTGCAGCTGAGTGTCCTGGAAAGAGAGATAAGACAGACTGGGAGGTGTGTGTTCTCTATTTTCGTATTTCCTATTTTCCCATCAACTCAGAACTGAAAGAATTGTAACACAGGAAAAAATTTTAGCTGTGTCAGAAATCAGCACATCTTTAATTGTGCCATACCTTGAGCACTGCCTGGGTGTTTCTCAGGTTCTTCTGTGCCTCTGCAGCCTGGCGATTGGCATGGCTCAGCTGGATCTCCATTTCATTCAGGTCTCCCTCCATCTTCTTCTTCAGTCTCAGGGCTTCATTCCTGCTCCTGATCTCAGCATCCAGAGTGCTCTGCATGGAGTCCACGACTCGCAGGTGGTTTCTCTTCATCTGGTCAATCTCCTCATCTTTCTCTGCTATCTTCCTGTCAATCTCAGACTTCACTTGGTTGAGCTCAAGCTGCAGGCGCAGGATCTTCCCCTCCTCATGTTCCAGGGAGGCCTAGAAAAGTGGACACAAACATTGATAACAATGATAAAAGTTCTTACATTCTAGAGAATTGCAAAATATTTCATGAGACCTCAGTTGTCTGCACTCCCCAGCCAGAAGAGAGTCCAATCCAGGCCTTTTAAGCCCTATTTCCTCATTTATTTACTACAGACACCAGTTATTACGGTCATGTACCTCAGCTTCCTCCAGAGCAGCCTGGATTTCAGATTTCTCCTGCTCAATCTGCTTCTTGACTTTCTCCAGCTCATGAATCGCTTTTCCTCCCTCAGCAATCTGCTCTGTCAGGTCAGAAATCTCCTCTGCAAGGAAGGGTGAAAAGCAGCATGGTCAGGCACAGAGCAGAATGGGAAAGCCTGTGGTGCATCAAGGTGCCAGGCATGTTCTTAACCCTGCAGGCCCAGAGCTCTTAAGTGTGGCAGATAGAGAGGCTGGTGAGAAAGGTCAGTGAGGAGCAGAGGGACTTACGCTGCAGGTTCTTGTTCTCCCGCTTCATTGTTTCCAGGTGGTCCAAGGACTCCTCATAGGCATTCTTCATCTTGAACAGCTCCGTGCTGAGAGAGCGCGACTCCTTCTGGGAGGCCTCCAGCTCAGCCTGAGTTTCCTCATACTTCTGCTTCCATTCTGCCAGGATCTGAAGAGAAACGGGGTGTGAGTAGGGCTGTGGCCATCACAGGGGTGTGCTCTGGCCACGAGTGCTGGTGCTGGAGGCCAAAAGACCTTGTCAAAGTTCTTCTGCTTCTTGTCCAGAGCAGCGCAGGCAGCGTTGGATCTCTCCACATCAATCATCAGGTCCTCCACTTCATTCTGCAGCCTCTGCTTTGTCTTTTCCAGGGAGGCACATTTGGCATTGACAGCCTCAACGTGTTCCTCTGCATCCTGCAGGCGCTGGGCCAGCTTCTTCCTGGGAAGTAGTAAGCATAAGTAAGCAAATGTCAGCCTGGTATGTAGCAGCACATTTTTCACAAGAGCAAACTTAGCCGCTTGGTACTGTGTGACCCCAATCACAGAGAGGTGTAAGACTTCTCACAGATGGCCAGTATATTTCCATGTCTAAATTCTGGAGCAATTCTGCAGCAGTTCCCTCTCTGCTGACTGCTCCCTGCTATTCTGGACCTTTCTGCTTTTCCCCAATGCATGCCTGCTTTCTGTCATATTTTATCTCTTTGTGATGCAACCCAAAGTACAACACTGACTTCTTCCCAACAATGTCACAGTGGGCTCCTCAATTTTCCATTCTTAGTCTCTGCCAGTGTTTTCCACATTCCCCACGTACTTGGCCTCCTCGAGCTCCTCCGTGCGCTGAATCGCGTCCGTCTCGTATTTGGTTCTCCACTGGGCCACCTCACTGTTGGCCTTGGACAGGGCTCGCTGCAGCTCCCCCTTGGCCTCCTGCTCCTCCTCATATTGTTCCCGGAGCAAGTCACAGTCGTGGCGAGCGGACTGCAGGGCGTGGGCCAGGGCGCTCTTGGCCTTTGTAAATAAAAAAGCAGTGTGAAAATGAATGGAAATATCCTGAGAAATCTCCTTAATGAGAAGATCTTAGAAAGAGCTGTTATGACAAAGATCTGTGAATTGGCAAAAGAATTAATGGATAGACTGCAGGGAAAGAGAAGCAATGCTACTATGGGAAAACATGGACTCCATTATCAAAGCGGGTATTTTTGTCTCTTTTGTGTTGTTGATTAAGTGATTTCATACACTTAGGAAAAAGCCTTCTCACCTTTATCTCTTCCTCCAGATGCCTCTTGAGTTCCTCAATCTGTTGGGTGAAAGCCTGTTTGCCTCTTGACAGCTGAGAAACCAAAGCATCCTTCTCTTCCACCTGGCGTGAATATTCACCTGAGAAAGTTTGCAGATATACAACAGTTTTAATGCCATTGTTTGTAATACTGCAAACATTTGGAGATGTAAAACCAGGTGGTTCATAGTCCACGCTGAAACTTATGATCCCATTTCAAGCATTTCACAATAGATGTGACACAAAGTTTGTTGGACAGGCCATACGCCCAGAAGAGTAACTTCTGCAGTAACTCTGAGACATTATTGATCGCAACAAGTAGATGGGGGGGATATCTCACCTGACTCTGTCTGCAGACGAGCTCTTTGAGCATTGAGGTCGTTGATCATGCGCTGATGCTCTTCTTCCTTGCTCTTAATCTCACTCAGCTGATCTTCCAGTGTGCGGCACATCTTCTCCAGGTTGGCCTGTGTTTCAGCATATGGGAAGTGATGAGTAAACCACACTCTAAAGAAGGCCGGGTGCAATCAGCTCTGCTGTATTCTGCTGCATCAACGAGCCTATAAAATATTTGTGTACCTTGGCTTTGGAGACAGACTCCATGTTACTGGCCAAGTCGTCAATCTCCATTTTCAGCTCACTCTTCTCCTTCTCCAGCTTCTGCTTCACGCGTTGCAGGTTGTCGATCTGCTCGCCCAGCTCAGCTGTGCTGTCCGCGTGCTTCTTGCGCAGGGCGGCAGCCGTGGCTTCGTGCTGCAGCGTGGCCTCTTCCAGGTCACGGCGCATCTTCTGGAATTCTGCCTCCCGCTTCTTGTTCATCTCCACCTGAGCTGCTGTGGCCCCTCCTGCTTCTTCCAGGCGCTCGCTGATCTCCTCCAGCTCCCTGGACAGGTCAGCCCGATGCTTCTCTGCTTTAGCGCGAGAGGTTCGCTCTGCCTCAATTTCCTCCTCCAGCTCCTCAATACGGGCCTGCAGAACAGCAGGGACCCTTCACAGCCGTGCCCTCCTCCTGCCTGAGCTGAGCCTGAGCAAGGGAGGGCAAGGAACAGAGACTTGCCTGCAGCTCCTTGATCTTCTTCTGGAATTGCATGCCCAGAGCTTGCTCATCCTCAATCTTGCTCTGGATCTGGCTGATTTCAAAGTCTTTCCTTTGGACAAAGTGAACCGTGTTAGAGCTCAAAGAAAAAAGACAAGTGCTGCAGCCCAGCACTCAGGTGCCCCAGAGCCACACTTACTTCTTCAGTTTCTCATCCAGCTGCTGCTTATCATTCTCCAAATCCATGATGCTGTCCTGGGCCAGCTTCAGGTCTCCTTCCAGTTTCCTCTTGGCTCTCTCCAGGTCCATGCGCAGTTTCTTCTCTTGCTCCAGGGACCCTTCCAGCTAAACACAACAAGACCATCAGGGCTCTACCATCCAGGTCAGACTCCATACCTGTCCTGTTCCTGCTCTGTGTCTGTGTGCTTACATCGTCCACTTGCTGTTCCAGCTTGGTCTTGGCTTTGGTCAGAGTATTGACTTTGTCTTCCTCTGCCTGCAGGTCATCCAGGGTCTGCTGATGGGCCTCTTGGAGGGCTTTCTTCTCTTTTGTCAGCTTGGCGATGGTCTCGTCCAAGGCTGCCATCTCCTCAGTCAGGTTTTTCACCTTTAGTAAGAAGGGAGCAGATATAAATAAAGGAAGTAGATATAGAAGTCCTGTAATAGCACAGGGCTCTTTTCTGGAGAGCGAGTGACAGGTTCTACCTCATACCTTGTTTTCAGTGGCGTGTTTTTCCTTCTCCACCTTGGCCAGTGTTAGCTCAAGGTCATCAATATCTTTCTTCAGCTCTGAACATTCATCCTCCAGCTTCCTCTTCTTGGCTGTCAATTCAGCATTAATTTCCTCTTCATCCTCAGCCCTTTCAGTGACCTCCTTAATTTTGGCTTCCAGCTGGATTTTGGTTTTGATGAGCTGGTCACACCTTTCCTCAGCATCAGCCAAAGCATCAGCTTCCTATTAGAGAAACATGTATTTGTTTGATAATCACAACTGTTTGCAATAGTTAATAGTTGAATAGAGAAATGGTATTTCTCACTGAGGAAAAGAAACATGGAATTATTCTGTTTTGTTTTCTTTTAGGAAGTTTTTACACTAACGGTACTTACAGATTGCACTTGGAGTTGCAGGTCATTTTTTTCCTGCATTAGAGATGCCATTTTCTCCTCCAGTTCCTTCCGCTTTGCCTCAGACTTTGCAAGCTCCTCCTTGGTTTTCTCAAACTCCCCCTTCATGTTGGCCATCTCCTTCTCAGACTCTGCACTCTTCAGCAAGGGCTTGATCTTGAAGAACAGCTTCATCCATGGCCAGTGTTTGACATTCGTGAATGCACGAATGTTGTACTGGATGCAGAAGATGGATTCCCTGAGGCATAATTAAAATGTATAATGAATATTCTCAGTCTGATGAGAGTCAACACTTTCCCCCAAGCAGAGTGACTTTAACCGAAGAAGAGGAAGGTGTACCTCCGCTCCACCATTCTCTGGTACTCCACCCTCATCAGGAAGCCCCTGCACCTGGCCTGGGTGCGGGTGATGAGCTGTGCCAGCTTCTCATCCCGCATCTCCTCCAGGAGTCCCAGCAGCCCAGCTTTGAAGAACACCTTGAGAGAGGGAATGTTGCAGCACATCACTGTCAGGTAGAGCAAAGCCCAGGCACACAGTGAATACCTTGTATTCACTGTCAAATTTGTACCTTGGTGTGTCCAAATTTGTACTGGGTGTGGTCCACATCGATTGAGCCAAGGAGCTTCTCAGAAGCCTTCTTGCTGTCGATGAACTGTCCCTCAGGGATGGCACTGGCATTGAGCACCTTGTATCTGTGGAATCAGAGGTAATAGAAAAGAAGAGAATGTCCAGTCATGGGAATATTCTGTTTACTGAAACCAAGAGCAGTATTTGCAGCAGAATCAAGCTGAGGAAGTTGGATTTTCATCCCTTGTTTAGAGATACCCTTCTGATGAATTCTTAACCTGGTAACAAATTTAAGGAAACTTTTCCAGTCTTTAGGGGACCTGGTACAATGAAGGGGACATTGATTTCTAGTCAGTTCAATCCATATCCTTGTACTGAAACTATGCTGTAGAAAATTGCTTGAGAGGCACATCGTCACTTTCCTATATTCTTTGTATTGGAGAAAAGCCTCTTCCCCTGAAACTTGCAGCTGATGCAAATGGCCATAGTTTGTAATTTTTACCTGAGAACCTGCTGCCACCAATCCCAAACTGCATTTATTAATCTTGTAATCACTGGTTTCTGCAGCTCTACTGTGCTTCCATACTCAGATGACCCAGCAGTCTGTGAGGACACCTGACATTTTTCACTTCTCAACAATTTTTCTTTTGCTAGCCACATATGTTGCCTTTTGTTATGCCACTCAACATTCCCTTTTCTTCCAGTTATAACCAGAAAGAACTAGTGTTAAAAAATATCCCCCAAGTGATAAAATAGTTAAGACGTAAAACATCGGTAGGAAAGACAGAATGGAAATAAGAAAAGAAACTGACCTCTGTTTGAAGTCAGCGTAGAGGATTCTGCTGGGGAACCCTTTCCTGCAAATCCTGATCCCTTCCAGCACGCCGTTACAGCGCAGCTGGTGCAGCACCAGCTCGTGCTCCATGGCACCTAAGCAATAAGACAATTATTTGTTAATTCATGATAAAACATAGAGAATAATGGTTGCACGACACCATTTTTATCTCTGCTTGGGGTTCTTACCAGGTGTTTTAGACTCATTGGGGATGATACAGCGCACAAAATGGGGGTGGGTGCTCCGCAGATTGGTCATGAGCTTGTTGAGGTTTTCCTGTGGGTTTGTGAGTAAAAGTTTTTAATTAACAAATAGTACCTCCTCAGCTGCACTTTTGGATGTGAGAAATGTCTTTTGAAACATTAATAGATTTTTAATTTGCAACTATAGCGATTTTAATGTGAGTTTTCCTCTCTCTTTCACTCTTAAGCAGGAGAGAAAGTCACAAAACTTTGAAATGTGTTTTTACGAGACTGGGGGATATATCCATTCAGCCAGAATACCTATGGATTATGGTGACCAGTTGTTCATAGCAAAAAGCACAATTTTGAGTAAAATAAATTTCTTTGTAATAACCATATTCTTATGGTTTGTACCTTGGTGTGTGGCCTAAATGCTTTTTCCAGTATTTGAAGAAAGGTAAGATCAACATACATCTTCCTCAGTTGGCCTCAGCCGACTTGCTGTCGGCTTGTTTTTTGAATAACCAAAGAATTATTCTTGATACAGAAAAACGCTAACAGCTGCAGTTAAATGGCCTTATTTTAGCTAGAGTGAGGTTTTACAATCTTCAACTCAAGACAAACAAAAACAAACGAACCAGGAAAGAATTAGAGAGAATGACTTCTGTACTCACCCTGAAGAGAGCTGAGACAGTCTGGAAAGAAGAACCCTTCTTCTTGCCTCCCTTCTTGCCACCACCACCA
>VWZP01006157.1:61818-85189 GCA_013396995.1 Dicaeum eximium | reverse complement strand
TTTTTTTCCATTTCAATTCCTTGCAAAGCAATTTGCACTTGCACTCTTGCCGTGAAACATATTCATAGACCTCCCTCCAAATGTCATAGGGAAGGCCCATGACATTTTTATAGATCCCTTCCAGCACAAAACATTCTGTTATTCTATATTGCTTTGACATGGACATTGAAAACCCTTGAAAAGCCATATGCTGCTTCTCTCTTCCACTCTACGGTCTTTTCCTTCACCTACATACATTAAATTGTTTCCATTTTCTGCTACAGAGACTGCTTTTAGAGTAGCGGAGAAAGGGAGAGTAAAGACCCATGAAAAAGGAATCCTGATCATGGGTAATGCTTTGGAACTCAATCGCGCAGAGAAAGAAAGAAATGAAAAAGGCGGAAGCAAAACTCCCTGCATTACATAATCCTATCTCATTTCTCATGACAGAGTTTTATCAAGACAAAGCAGAACAGTTGTGGCTGATGCTTATGAAGAGAGCCACTCACCAGTCAGCATGAACTGATAGGCGTTGTCAGAGATGGAGAAGATGTGTGGAGGGGCCTCCTGGCGCTTCTTGCCTCGGTAGGCCAACACCACCTCGGGGTTGTACACCGGCAGCCACTTGTAGGGGTTGACAGTGACACAGAAGAGACCCGAGTAGGTCTGCAAGGAAGGGACACGGCACCTTGGCTTCCCCTGAGCCTGGCCCAGCAGCTCCTGAGGCTGCCCAAAGGAAGCTGCTGCTGCCACTTACGTAGATCATCCAGGCTGCGTAACGCTCTTTGAGGTTGTACAGCACAGCGGGTTCGTGGAGGTGGGTCATCATGGCCATGTCCTCGATCTTGTCATACTTGGGAGGGTTCATGGAGAAGATTTGATCTTCCTTCACGGTCAGAGTCTATCAGAGGGCAGGAGGGTACATGCATGTCAGCTAAGAGCCAGAGTGGGAATGAACTGCTGTTTGTGAATTTTGTATTTTACTCACCTCTCCCCCTTCAGTCTTGACAGTGATTTTTCCCGATTCCCTGCTCTGGATCGTGCTCTTCACGTAGGACTCCTTTGCGTGTACCACAAAGACAGATGTCTTGGCATCAAAAGGTTTGTTCTGGGCCTCAATTCTCTCCTTCTCTGACTTTCGGAGGTAAGGAGCTGCCTCCCCAAAGATGGCCATCTCAGCGTCCGTAGACATGGCTGCAGTTTACTGCGTGCAGCGAGGCACGGCGCTGAAATGGAGAGGCATTTCTGAGTGAAGGTGGAAATTTCTTTTTAGCAGTGACCTTAGGCTTTGTAGTCTTCTGCCTTGCCTATTATTACAGTCTTCCTTTCTGCTTTACCTGCTTTGTACCCTAGATGTCTTTTGAATTACCTAAATCTTAAAGTAAATTGTGTCTTTGACTGAGGTCAAGTTTTTTTTCCCTTTTTCCAGTTTACACTTTCAGTTCATTAGATCTCACTATGTTTTAGCAGGCTATGCGGAAAATTAAACTGATTGGCAGATTCAGTGGTAATCAAAGATGCAGTAGAAATACCAAGCAGAAGCAGAAGAGATACCAAGAGAAATTACCTTATCAAAATTATGAAAGCCCACTTATATTCTTTGTCTCTCTCCCATTTCAGCCTATGTAATTTGTGCCAACTCTAGAGATGGAGTATCATCAGAGAAAAGATATGGAATAAGCAGAAGCAGAGGCCTGAGTTGTCTGTGCAAACCTTTTTGCTCTGTAGAGAAATCAGAGCTGTGTCTTCTCTAATTGTTCTGCCCTTTCCTGTTCAAGCTCACCCTTTAATATTAACTTGTATAGAAAAAGGGAAACTTCTCAATAAAAACATTTGGAGGGATTTGACAAAATCTTGACTATACATGTGCTCTTCATTTACTTTTTCTTTCCTGGATTTCTGTTTGCAGTCAATCTCCTTTAAAGAGTTCTGTGTGTAAGTGATCAATTATTTCTCAGCAGGTACCAAGCAAATGCATCCAACACAGTTACAAAAGGAAATTTGCTCTTTTAGACAGCACAGCTCAGGTAGAATTGCACTGCTTTAGCATGCACAGATGTAAAGGGGTATGGGAAGTGGCCTTAGAAATGCATTAAAAAGGCAAACCTGGAGTCTGCTCCTATGGAGTAAGTAAATCAGTCTTACCTCTTGTGTCACCAGTTGGCTCTCAGCCTGGAAGCTAGTCACTACTGAAAAAGAGAAGTGACAAGTTCTTTCTTATCTTTGCACAGACTCCCAAGAATAAGTCACAGGGCAAAAACATGCTAGTGACTCCAACAGAGAGGGAGCATGTCTGTTGAGACAGACAGCTCTTCGAGGAAAGCAGTTCCACAGGCAGCAGGAATGCTGTGGGATACTGCCAGCACCCCACTGCCCCTATTCTTACCTTTAATCCTTCCACAGAGACAGAACGGGCTTGTCCTACCAGCACTTTTATAGGTTCTGGTTTGCACATTCAATTCCCTCCTCCTCTTTCTTAGGTCAAAAAATTTTTGGCAAAGCATTGTTTGGCAAACTTGACTGAGTGCATGATTCCCATTCGTGCTTGTGGATATATTTAGAAATATTTGAGGTCTTCCTAGCTATGTGAATAAATCTCCTATAAATATTATGACTAGGAATCTAGGAAGGAGGAAGTGCTGTCCAGCAAATAGAGCACGACACTGGATCTTGGAATTGTTGGCTTCTCTTCTCCTGTTAATTGCTATTTGACATATAGGATTTGTGTGTCTCGGGACTCAGCAGTAGTGAGAAGGATTACTATTACAAGAGGTTTGGAGGGAACCTATCCTGAAATATTCTGAAAATAAAGAGTAGAAATAATGTAGTATAGTCTAATTCCAAGACTGGATGACCATAACATGCTTGTGTTACTACTTCCAAACTTTTTCCAGCTCCTTAGCTTTTTGGTGGGTACTTTCAAAAGATCAGATAAAGCAGATTATCCCTCTTGATCCATACATTTAAATACATCTTTTATCTCCTTCTGAAGTATTAATGATCAGCTGTGATTTGAAATTCAATTTTAAAGGTATTATTTTGCCATTATCCATATCTGGCCATACTGGTTTGGTCTGATGTATGTCCAGCAGAAATTTCAGTGAGGTCACACTGGCAGGAATTCCTAAGGATGCATTTTGCATCTTTCATCTTTTATGTTTATTGGCAGTTTTAACTCACAACCTCCTGCTATTTTAGAAACCTTGGACAGAGGCTGTGGTTACCAAATGCAAAAATGGGATTTAGATCCCAAGCTGTCCTTCTCCAACCTTCCCAAGCACAAACACAAATGCCACCAAAATATAAAGAATTCCTGGGAGGCTTTGCATTTCCTTTGCAAAGATTTAAGAAGGATTTGCTGTTCAAAGTTCTTCCATGGAGCTGGGGTGTGGTGTGTTTCTCTACCATATTCTGAAGACTCACATTTTCTCTCAAATGTCAGGAAGTTGAAGCAATGTAAGAAGGGGTCAGAGAGCATGTCCACTCTTCTCAACGCACTTCTTTAAAGAACATTTGTGTGCTTATAACACTGCATGTATGACTGAAACATCTGAGATCGTGCATTCTTTTAAGAGATTGCCAATGTCTCTCTGAAAAATAAATGCAGACATAATTTCTGTTTGGAAAATAGTATTGTGTGTTTGTAGAATTGTCACTGAAGAAAACATCATCCTCCGGAATGCAAAAGAGGGTAAAGGAGAGAAAGAAAGGAGAGATTTTCCCCCTCTTCTTCTAATGCACTACATAATACCTTAACAAAAATGGACTTGACTGTTCTTTATGTGTCACATGGAATTAACTCCAAGAGGAATTTGCATTTTTTTGATAAACTTGTCCCTTACTGCTGACATGACTCCTGAGTTGTGTGGGAACTTGAAGCTTTCCAGCTGAGAGTCATATAGCCATAGGAAAGCTCCCATCCAATATCCCCTTTCACAGTTATTACTATGTTTAGGTGTCTAGTTGCAGCTGCAAAATGATTCTCCATAATTCAGTTTCCCTCCTGGGTTCTCTGCGCATGTCAATTAAAGAAGATGACATGGATTCCAGTGCACTGGTTCAAAGGTCACACTTGTACTATATCATCCTCTCTGTCAGTTTGATATCTTGCATTTTGTTTCACCTCCTAGAGTAATGGCAATCATCTGAGAAGGCAACAGATTCAAGAAGGAATGACAGATGACTTGTTTTTCTGTTTCTTTCTAACCTAGAAGCCTGACAATAAAGGACCATTTTGA
Source organism: Dicaeum eximium (assembly GCA_013396995.1). Lineage (NCBI taxonomy): Eukaryota > Metazoa > Chordata > Aves > Passeriformes > Dicaeidae > Dicaeum > Dicaeum eximium. Next base: position 80,972 of record VWZP01006157.1, on the reverse strand, counting down.
AAGAAAATAACCCCAGGAGATAGAGGAGAAAATAAAACAACAATTGAAAATTCATTCCATTTCAAAGTGAAAAGAATATATAAGTTATAATAAACTACTTTTAATCTAGTCAGTGCTTTGCATTGTTTCTAATGTTGTTTAATTAATCTTTGATCTAGAAGAGTGAAATTCACAGATTGGATAAGCTACATGGTTTGTCATATTTTATGGTTAATTTTTCGTTTATCATGTTCTGTTTTATAAAAATCTTATTTAAGTGGTTTTCATCCTGTCGTAATAAAATGATTGAACAGGAAAGCCATAACTGAAATTATGGCAATTATTAGGTAAGATGTCTCTAACTTAAATTCTCTTGCAGTTGCAACTACAGGTTATGGTGTTGCATGAAGCAAGTAGGAATATGAACTTTGTACCAGGTTTTGCCTATCTCATCAAACTGTTCCAGCACTTGAATACCCTCACTGTTAAATTATTTTTTCTTATATTTAAATGAGGTTTCCAGTGTTTCAGTTTGTGCCTCTTGCCCCTTGTCACAGCACACCACAGATGATGATAGGGCCTTGACAGGAGATAGGGAGACAGTGGGATGGAAATGCTCATGGCTCAAGATGAAGACAGGAGGGCTGCTGACCAGTTACTGTCACGTGCAAAACAGACTCCACTCTGGAGGAAAATTTATTTAATTTTTGCCAATTAAAATAAACAGTTAGTTTGTGAAACAAAAATTAAAACAACGCCTTTTCCCCAAGACTTCCCAGGCTCAACTTCCTTCTTTATTCCTGATTCCCCTGCCTCCATCTCCGAGCAGTCCAGCTAGGGAGGGAGTGGGAAGTAGAAGTGATTCCATAATAGTTTCTCTCTGCTGCTTCTTCCTCTTCATACTTCTCCCTTACACCAACATGAGGTCTCCACGGGCTGCAATTCCTTCTGGAAATTTCCACCTCCTCCAGTGTTGAGTCCTTGAGCTGCAGGTGGGTATCTTGTCTGCAGTGGTGCTCTCCAGAGGCTGCAAGGAAGTCTCTGCCCCAGTGCCTGGAGCACCTTCTCCTGCTCCTTCTCACTTGACAAGATGGAACACAGGATCAAAAGAAACAAAACGCTCACTAAGGTCAAACTCATCAACAGACACTTTTCCTATTCACTAAAATGGTAATTTCATCACAGAAAGCTTGACCAGGTTTTATTTCTTCTGCTGAGGACTCCCAGTGATCTTCTTGTCATTCAAGGTAGATTAAATAAGTTTCCATTAAGATTTTGCCTCCATTGAAGAACAGTGTGGCAAGTTAATTCAGAAACTTGAGTAACATACCACAAAACCACGTAATGAATGAGGGTACAGCAGAAGGTGGGAAGTGCTGATGGACATTTTACACTTCTTGAGAGATCTAAGGATGATGGAATTAAAAACTGGAACAATGGATGTTGTAGGCTGAATGAGGCCTTCTGCAGCTTGTGGAGATATGACCACCCATCCTATGTACTTGTGTATTTTGCTAGGGATACTTAGGATATTTGTTTCCCATGTCTTTGTTTGGATTTCCTGGCTCACTGTCTGCTTCCCAGACCCATATGTGTTGTTTCTACATTTTTTGTTTTCTTACACACTATCCTTCAAATTAATATTAGGCTTAGGAGTATAATAGCATTGATTTTATCACATTACGAAAATGATTTATGCTGCAAAAATGTGTAAGTTTGTTGATTTTCACAGTCCTCAGTTACAATTAATTTTCAGTGAAAATTTCATCTTAGATCTGGGCCAGGGATTTGATTTGGGGTCATGGGTAGAAATAGGACTCTTATTAGAGACCATTTGTCTTTGGAGCCTTGTGTAAGACAAATGTATTCAAGCAGTGAGTGATACCTACTTGATTGGTCCTTGCACTGTGGAATTTAGAATTCCATATGTTATTAATGTAAGCTTTAACTTAAATAGCTATGAGAAAGGTAAATTGTGTCTGAATCAAGGGGTAGAATGTTTCAATCCTGACCAGGAGACCACTGTACATGGAGAAATCAATGACCTGCATCACAGCTAACCTCAGCTGTGCTGTGCATTTCTGTGTGAATCATATCTTTTCTTGTACTCTCTGCCATTAGTATTGTTGCTGTCACTGTTCGTTTCCTTATCTCATTGTTATTTCCAGTAAATTGTCCTTCTCTCTATCTCTGATCTTTGCCTTTTGTGCCTCCAGTTCCCCTCTTCTGTGTGCTGCAGGGGAGGGAGAGGAGTGAAGGGCCCATGGTTTTAGAGGGAGTACTAAAGTGGAGAATACCATTCACAACACTATTTTATTCAACTGGCTGTTTTATGAAGCCGGATTTTGTGGGACCTTTCTTACTGAGATCCTCCAAAAACCCCTGCATTGTCCATCCCCTCCTCCCTGCCCGCTCCCATCCGCCTGCAAATCTGCAGCTTGTTCACACCTTCTCACTTCAGGCCACGATTTCATCTTGAGTTACTGTGAAAATCCTTCTTTGCGGGCTAATTGGAAAGAGCATGTCTTTCTCAAAGACAAAAATAACTAACTAGGTGTGCTAGGACAATTGGACAATTTACTTAACTGCCTTCCTACTTCTGTGCAAGCAAGGCAGTATATTAGGAACTGGGAGCAGGATGAAATTATTTAGATTTGCCAATCTGAGTACAGGTAAAAAAGGGGCTGCGACCTTTCTCAGCTGCTTTATGGTTTGATGAAGATAAACTCAGCTAAAATGTACGATGTGATCAGCATTTATCATGGCATTCTTTGGAATACAGCACTTTGGAATTCTTGGCTTTCATCTAGTTCCTATTAGTTCTTTCTCACTCTTCCCTGCTGACATAAGTTTCCAGAGGGATTTGCCCCCCATAAGATTCAGCAATGTCATTAGTTCTTCTGTAAAAGTAAGTCATGCCAGAGCCTAATTCCTTTTTATCTGCTGTGAGAAGCAGTCTACTCTCACCCACCTCCCACAACAAATCCAGAGGTGAGCACCTTCTAGGAAATTATGGCAGGGACCAGGTTTGGTCCTTTTAGATACTCCACACGTGAAGCGGTTTTCAATGCTGAACATTAAATTTACTTATTTGAAGATGTTTGATGTTGCATATGGTTTTGATTCAGCACAATGGCACAGCAGTGTGATGGAGTCACAATGCAAACACAACAGAGTGATTGCAATATTGAGTGGGATCACAAACCACATGTGAGTTCTGTCACCCAGCTCTACACAATCACCATCACTGAGGGGCCCCAGGCCCTGTCAAGGAATCTCCTCCCCATGCTGCTGAGTTGTCTTCCCACTCTATAATGGCTGTGAAGGCACAATACAAATGGGTTAAAAGCCTGTCTGGGCAGCCATCTCTGCACAAAAAGAGGCTTAAGATGGAATTGATGCATGAAAAAAATGATCTAGAAACCACCAATTTAAGAAGCAGCAAAAACCAGTTTGTCTGTGAAGGGTAGTCAATACCAAACCTGTCAGTGAAAAAATGTGTAAAACACTTTTCCAGTGGAAGGAAAGAGTGTTTGGTCTAAAGAACTGTTTTAAAAAAGCACTGTAAAACTGCCAAGAACCTAACATAGTCACAAATAACTCTGGGTGAGAATTTGGTTCCTGAAGACTGTTTTATAGTCTTTGGGCCACCAAGAAGGTCAGGCAGTTGGAGCACATGATGTGTAAAGAGAAGCTAAAAGAAATGTGTTTATTCAATCTGATGAAGAAGAGGCTAAAGGGAGATCTTACTATCTACAGCTATCTGATATGGTGAGAAAGAGTGGACACAAGCTGGAATGTGGGAAATTCAGATTAAATACAAAGAAAACTGTTATTTACCCTGACAGTGATCCCAGTCAGGAACAGGTTGTCCTGAGAGGTTTCATGTTTAGAGGTGTTCAGGATGTGGCTGGACAAATCCTGAGCAACCTGAAGTAATTTGGCTTGCTTTGAATAGAGTGCTGGGTTAGGTGACCTTTGAACAGCTTTGAAATCTCAGCTGTTCTGAATGATTTCATGATCCCAGCTAGAGAGCAGACTAAGCAGCACAGCACAACTCTTCTACTTAGGGAAGAAGCAGCACACACCTGGTTCAGGCACTGCTGCCTGACTTTGCAGACCGTGGTACAGGCAATAACAGCATGGCTCACTAAATTAGCTTGTAGTCTTGTCAGACAGCATTAACACTGAGGTTATGGGCCAGGCACTGAAGAAGAAACCCAGGATCTATGACAGACTTTGCAGAAAGCCCTGCTGCTGTGTCCCACTGCCCATAGCAGCCCACAAGCTGCTTTGCTCAGCTGTGAGCAGGCCCAGGTGTGCTGTGGTCACACATTGGCACCTGAACCCAGAGGGCATCTGAGACTGTGGCTCAAGCCCCATGGGATGGATACAAGGGGCTTTTCCCCTGCCAGGTGTGTGCTCTGCCCAGGGGCACAAGCAGTGGCTGTGTCTGGCACTGCCTGTGCAAACAGAGGGGTGTCCTGGCTGCAGAGCAGCAGCACCTGGGCTCCAGGCTCTCCGTGGCCTCTTGGCAAGGGGGACATCCCTGCCCTGCTGCTGCCTGTTGGCTTCTGGTGACAGACATGTCAGGACACAAAGGCCAGCCCAGAGCATTGTCCTGGCAGTGGCAGAGATGGTGGCTGAGGCTGAACAGTGTGGGAACTATGAGACAGACAGATGTGCTGAGGCTTTTCCTTAACACTTCCCCATTCCTCAATGCTCCTGGCTCAGGCACATCCCAATCCTGCTGTCTTTGTTCTGTGTGGGATCAGGAGTCTGCAGCTGGTTCTGCTCCCAGGCATTCGTGTGGCAGATCTTTGAATTAACGAAAACCTCAGTAGTCACTGCATTGGTGGTGATGATCTGAGCAGATAACAGTGGCTGCTTTGCAGTACCCTGTCCCTCTGTGTTTGGCCACCAGCTGACTCCACCTGATGCCCCTGCTTCTGGTACAGGGAAGTTCAGCAATCCATCCACTCCCTGTCATTGTCCTATCTAGATTTTACAGACCTTATCTTACATCTTCTGGCTGCCCCCTCTTCAGCTGAAATGGCCCAAGGCTGACAGAGCATTTTCAAGAGCTGACAGGAGCATTTTCAAGAGCTGACATTTCAGATGCCTGTGTCGGATGACACCGAATGCTGTTTTCAGTGGGAGGGACGGTGCAGGGTGCTTGAAAATATCCCTCATTCTGGTGCATATTAGTGTTGAAGAATTGAAAAAGTTGTCTGCCTGCAGTGTACATAAAGCCTATGAGGTTCTCAAAATGAACTCTCCTATGCTGGGGAAACCCACTGGAGCTTGATTTGGTATGAAAATCTCTTGGCTTAGCAATTCCAATAAAAACACATCTCTGATGACCCCAGCTGATGGGCCTATTTTTAAGACTATTGATATCAGTGCTCTCAGGGGTCAAGTTTCAGAAGAAAGAATCTAATTTTTCGCTGACATTGTAAAATTTGAGGGGGAGGTTAGAGGTCTCTGAAGCATTTGACTCCACCAGCTGCAAACGGAATATGATCTGGGCCAAATATAAGAACTCAGGGATTTAAAAATTTGTTTTAGACGCTAGAATTTTATTTAAAGTGATAGTTCTCCTCACAACCATACCCACAATATGCCTGTCCCACACCACTTATGGTATTCTAATGTTTCTGATCTCTATTTGCCTTGCTGTTGCTGTGCAGTCTGAAGCCCTCCAGGGGGTGAATCTCTGTGTGACTGTGTAGGTGTATTAGTTTTTCCTCAGAGAACTATGGACACTGTTGACTACTGACTATATTCACTGTCTTTTTTTCTGTTTTGTCATCCCATTTGTCACCTAAGTATTTGAAACAGCATTCATAGCTCTCTCTGATAAGAAAAGAGGTTCCTGTGTGTCACAGAGTAATTTTTTTCCTCTTATTAGGTGATAAAATTGTTCCAGAGAGAGCAATTTCTCCACTTCTACTTTTGCATTGGGAGTTAAAATTATTTCCTCCTTTGGCAATAGAAGTGTGGCTGTGGAACTGCAGAAGAAGGGTCCTTGTGTCCTGTTGGACTAACTCCTACCTGTGTAATACAAGAGGGGGCAGGTACCCTATGTGGCATCAGATTTCCACAGGGAACCAGGATCATCATATGTTTGGCTCATGAGAAGTGTTTGCAGCATCATCCCAGTTCTGACTCTTCAATATCAGGAGTCTCCAGAGGCACTAACTCACAATAAAAACAGAGGGAAGTTGTAGACTGCATATCTGAATGTCATGGAAGATTTCACTTAGCAACCTGTTTCATGCTCAAATGAGTTCTATCCTCCTTCTGTTCAGCCAGGAATGATACATCAGTGCCAGAGAAAACAGCATGTGCTCCCTGGGCACAGAAGTATTGCAGAAAAGGGAGTGGTGTTATTGGGAACTTGACAATGTACCACAGAGACTGGGCAACATTGGGCTGTGGATGTCAGTGACTCGAATTTAGCCACAGGGAAGGTGCCGGGCTTCATGCAGTTTGCTCTTTCCAAAGCAGCAGCTCCCTCCTGTCCTCACCTGAGATGTCCATGCAGCAAAGGGCAGTTAACATGGCCAGGAAACAATCCATTTATGCAATGGCTGCTTGGGGTGTTTGGGAACAGGTTGTGGCATGGCATCTACATGACAAGGAAGATTGGCTTCCACATTATGCAAAGCATTCAGGGTGCTTCCAGCACAGGCAGTGTGTTAGGAGGGAGGTATGCACAGAGCAAGGAGTTCAGAGCAAGGACAGGCACGGGCTGGGGGCTGATACTAGCACAGCTTTGTCCTCGCAGAAAGGAAAAGAGAAATTAATTGTTTGGCTGTAAGACCCAGAGAAGAAAATGCTGGAAATGTGTTCTTTGAATTGCAATGGTCAAACTGCAGATGATGAGAGAACCATTTTTAGTCTGTATAACTGTGCAGGAGAGTGTGTGTATGTGTGAGCCTTTGTGAAAATGAGCAGGGGTTCTCACACACAACCTGCATTTTCTATTGCCTTGAGCCAAATACTCTGCCATCTTTTCTGCCAGGAAATGTCCCAAATAAACAAGCCTGGTTTGCTTGTGGCAAAAGGCTTTTACTGATAATTCTCTTGAGGGCATATTGGGCTGGACACTTTCAACAAACCCACCATTCTGGTGTTTTCTCTCCCTTTCATTTTGATTTATTTGCTTCCCATCAAGCTTCCTCCCTGTCAACACTGAGCAAATAACTCGTCTGGCTAATACATAAAAGAAATAGGGAGGTTGGTGCCTTCCCAGCCAGGTCAGCCAGAGGGACTTGCTAAATATGTTTGTCATTCACTTGGTGTCTCAGACACTGCCAGAATATTTTGAGCAGCAAAGGCCCCTGCAGCCCTGCTAGCTGAAGGGCATCAGCTGGCAGATTGGCTGTCTGGTGGGAAGTTCTCCTTTCCCTATCTCCCAGTGCTCAGTGCCTGCCTGTTTTCCACCTTAACAGCGTTTTCCACGCAAGATTTGTTCCCGAGGTTTTCTTGTCAGATAACAGGGCTGAGTCTGGCACTGTGACAGTGACAAGACTGTCACAGATCCAAATCCACGTCCAACCAAGTAGTGAGGCTGAGCAAGAATTCCCAGAAGGCACAGGCATATGGAGAACATGTATGCACATAAATACACGGCTGGCCACACGTCAGACCAGGTGAACACACCGAGCACTCGCTCAAATACTGAGGGCACAAGGGACCTCACCTCATTCCCCTGGGGCAGTTTAGGTTGAGGTGTTGTTGTCTGACACATGGGGTTTCCAATTGTCTTGGTTGTTTCCCCCCCTTAGTAAAGACTTTGACTCCATGTATCAGGAGGCTTAAGATAGTTTTATTATGTTTGGCTCCATGTTCCAGGCCTGAGGCTTAATGCCTCATACAGTGCAGCCTGGTACAATGCTTTTTTACAAAGCTTTGGTGCAATCTTAGTACCATACTTTCTTCTTTGTGCTTAGTACAAGAATGCCCTTTTCATACTAAATTCATGGGCTGGTAACCAAGACCAGCTCCCTCTTACATTGGTCAGAGAGAGACAGAGAGAAAAAACACCAGATGTGTGGCCTTGAGCAGGACACAGCTTAGAGAGGTATGTTTACAAAATCTCTCTCTGAGAGAACGATGCCTCTCCTGGGAACAAAACCTAGCAGGCCTGCAGAAACCCAGAAACCACCAAGAGGACAGGATGAGGTCCCACTGGAGTCAGTGTAGATGCTCACAAGTACAAGGGGAACCTGCTGGTACCTGGACACAGGCACTCCATGTGCCCAAGACCTGTCCCTGGATCCAGTACAAAGGCAGCTCTGAGAGGTGCTGGATATCTGAAGGAATCAGAGGACTTTCCCCCTTCTTCAAGTAACCTGTGCTTGATTACCTACTGCCATTGTACAAAGCAAGGCTTATGGATATAATTCATATAATTTTTAGGGTGTGCTTCAATTTTTTTTTTCTTTTTTTTTTTTTCTTTTTCGTTTTGTTTTGTTTTGTTCAAAACACTATCTTCCCAAGCTCCTGAGTTATGTCTTGGTGAAACCTGCAGGTGTGATTTTTAACTGAACAAAGGAACAGACAAAGTTAACTTTGCCAAAAACAGGGCATCTCATAGTCTCTCATGTCTCTTCCACTTCAAACTTTCTTCACAAATGAACTGCCTACATTGAATCCTATTGTCCTAGGGAAGATCTTGGGCCTGTGATGAAAGTAAGTGTCGTGGACAAATCTTTGTCATCTAAATAGAGAAATGAGCTACCACTAATGGAAAATTCTGTTTTCCTTGATGACCTTTTAGATATCTTTTTAGCTATAATTGAGCACAGCTCTGTGCTGGAGTGATCCTGGCCTCAGCCAGAGAGCTGGCAGGAAACTTCTGCTGCTGCCACTGAATTTCTCTGCTCCAGCCTGAGCACTGAAGTACCCAGCACTGATCATGACACCTTTTTGCACACTCTTTTGTTTTACTCTATAAAACCTGTGTTGGTACTTGCAGCATGTTTTCTTCCTTATTTAGCAGTGTTTATTGATACATAAGTTACCAGTGCTGGGATATATTCTCAGATTCACTCCTGAGTCCCTCTTAAAGCCTGATATTTTGTTTGCAATTTCCATTTCCCTGGCATTGATTTGAGCTCTGTTTATACGCACCAGAAAGTAATTCAGTTTCTTCAGATTTTAATTCATTTAGCAATAGTGGATGACTACATTTTATTCTTGGTGCATTGCTACTCTTTTATTTATTCCAAAACCTATTCTATAAAAAAAGGCAGGAACATTCTTAATTGCTCTCTAGTGAAAAATCAGCTTTTCTGCACAGGTCTGTGCTCTTTTTATACCCTGACTATCTGCTGGCTTTTTAGATGCTCTTGAAATTTTCATTGCAACCGAAAAACTCACAGGCAACTGCCATGGGATTTTTGGTAATCTAGAGCTAGCTCCACAAAGAGTTTTCATTTAAAAATCCTTTTTCTCTTAATCACACAGGTAAAAATTATTCTTGGTGCAGCACTGTTGCTATTACAGAATGTCTCTGAATGGTCAACAATAGAACAATTATGCCTTCAGAGTGCCATTGCTAATCTTATCACAGAAGCAATTTTATTCCCCTGCTATGAACAGTATTTTTTCTTATTTATACTCAGCTGTGCCAGATGTGAATCTTGTCAGACAAAAAACTAAACTGTGATTCACAAGTAATGAAAACCACCAAGATCTCCAGAAAAAGAAAAAGAAAGAAAAAAAAAGGGAAAAAAAGGTGGTCAGATTTTATAAATCTGTGGATTATTCAGTGCAACACTATTTGAAAAGCATTCCCCATGGGATTTTCAGCTTGCCTGTGCTGTTGTCAGCCATGCTCTCAGTATGACAGGGCATACTGGAGGCATCAGTGTGCTCTGTGGACCCCTGATGAGCCCTCTGACAGAGAATGCTCAGCTCCTGCTGCAGCAGCATTTCTGCTGCCCTCTGTGTAAAACGAGAGCTGCCAGGAATGTTAGCACCAAAGAAACAGAATTGCTGAAACACTGATCATTCAGAGCAAGGCTTCTCATCCCAACACTTCCCAGTATTAAGATGCAGCTGGGCACTGGACTCTGGAGATGGTAGGACACACTTTCCTTAACCTAACAGCCCTTTCTCCTGTTGACTAACAAAGTGCATGGATTTGGGGAAATGCATGCTTCCCTGCAGGAAGTGTCTAGTCCAAAGTGGTGTTGTAGTGCTATGTAGTTCAAAAATTCCACATGAGGTAAGACTGGAAGGGGTAACTGATTCTTGAGCAAAACAGGTTGATGAACAGAACCCCCAAAATCTTATAAATATTCAGGGGGAGATACAGAATAGGTACAGGGAAATTTTGGACGTGGCAAAGGTAAGCTAGTATTTCTGGGGCTAGAACTTCCTTGTGAAGACTGCCCTGTCTCATGCACCAAAGCATGGAGAGACTTTGAAGATCCTTCTGTCTCCTAATTGTACTCTCTTGAGACTGCTTCAGGGTTAATTTTTTCAATGCATTCATGGTATAGCTTAATGGTATAGCATAATATGCCACGTAAGCATGTACAATGTTTCACACTTCTGTATTTCAGAAGAGAGAGAAGGAAGACAGAAACTGCAACTCCAAAGATATCTCAGCATCACTAAGCTGTGAAGTGGAGCAGAAGGTAAAATTATAACACCTGGACAGGTGCTGAGTGAGCATCAAAGTTGCACAGTTACTTAGGCTCCTCCTGTCTTTCCAGGAAGCATCCATGGAAGAGATCTGCAGAGTGGGTCCTGGATGAGGACACAACCTTCAGGATGCCCTTTCTGTCACTCACCAAAGCAGCTGAGGAGCTCCTGTTACAGAACAGGTGTGTGGGGTGAGCAGGCTGGGTGGTGTCTGGGTGGAACAGTCAAGAAGAAAGGCAACAGGTGGTAGAAGGAGATGGAGGTGGAGAAGGATCTGGATCAAAAAGAAATCAGGGTTACTACCCAGACAACATCGGAGAACATGCAGAGCAGTTGAAATCACTGACAGACAACAGGTGCCATAAAAGCATCTGTTTTATATAACCTTGCTTTTGAATGCCATGATTTGAAGAAACATACATATTCTCCTTGTTGGAGATGTGTCTGTACTCTTCTGAAGAATTGTCACACGTTACCTATGACCTAAAAAGCAGTTTTAACACCTCCTGCAACAGAGTAAGGTTCAGGCAGTTACAGAACTACTGTGGGCTATGTTGTATTATGTTTTTCATGCCTGTTTTCCCCTCACTTTCCACAAGGACTCATTCATAATCTCAAATCACTCCTAGGAAAAACAGATTTTTCTCTGTGTTAATTCTAAGCACCTCCTTGTTTCATTTCACTAGTTCTGTATTGCAGTGTGAAGGCACAGTCCATTCTTCATTAAGGCCAGATTTTTGGCTAACCGAGGCAGGTATCTTTCAGGATGGGACAAACATTACAGAGTGTTTTGGACTACCAAAAGAGGCGGAAATTGCAAACATTTCCAAGAGTATTTAAGGATGGGAAAACTTCCTGCCTAGCTTAAATTCTAATCCTCTGTGCACTGACTTGTGTGTCTGCCATGAACACCATCACATTTAGACTCTGTGTCTAGAAGTATCACCAGCTTGCAAAGCAGTTGGATGTCATGCAAAGCCTGCAGTGTGAACCCATTCTCTCCTCTCTCCAATGAGTGTTCCACATTCTCCTCATCCTTCCCGGTCCCCACAAGCACTTCTGCTTTCCCAAGCTGCCCCACTTCAATGCTTTCAGACTTTTCTTTTAACATCACTGCTCACAAAGCCTTAGGATGTGAGGAGGCACAAAAACAACCTGCCTGCCCCTCCTGCACTGCCAGGACAGAGCAGAGAAGAGATTTGTTTCTCAAGGCACTCTCTTACTCCTCTTAGCAAGGCACCCATTGTAGAGTACTGAGTGTGATATGGTTCAGTGAACAGGGGATTCACAAGAGCAGTGATCAAAAGCAGCAGAGTTATGTCCAGTGTCAGATTGTCAGGTACCAACACCCAAATGATGCTGTATTTGCTCTCTTCCTTTCTCTTTTCCTTCCNCCCTTCCCCTCTCCTCTCTGTAATTTTCTGTGTTTCACTCTCTTTCTCCATTTCTTTCTCGCAGTATCCACCCAACCCCCTTGTCCTCTGCTCTCCCCCTCCTCTCCCTCTCCTGCTCCATCTGCCTCTCCCTCCTTTGCTTCTCTCTTCCTTTATGTCCTCCACTCCCTGGCCCCCTTATTTTCTGCTGTTGGGGAAGAAAACCCTTTCTGGTCAAAGCAATGTTGCTGAGGGCATAGACAATGAGTACTTGGAGAACTGGAAATCTGAATTGTTGTCAAGAAGCCTCTGTGAGGAACCTGTGTCTTCAGGTCAGAAATACTTTCTCCATGTCTTAGTGCCTCTTAAAGTGCTGATGCTTTTGTGCCCAGGAGACACAGTCATCCATGGCCAAGCAGCTGAAGGTCAGACAACTCCACAGTCCACATGGGGCAGCAGCTCTAGTGGAGCTCATCAGCTGCATCTATTTTAAACCTTCTCTGGGAGTTGCTTCTTTAGGCCAGTTATGGGCCCATGTTTTTATCAATATCAGTTACTTGTGCATCAGCACATTTTATATCACAAGCAGCCTGACTCCAGAAATAGTGTGTTGATGCAAAACGACTCCTGTCCTCCAGCCAAGGCAAATCAAAAGTGAGGAGAAATTGGTTTTCCTTACTCATCTCTTTAATATTCCACTCTGATTCCAAAAGTCTCCAGCCACGCTTTCCAGGATGGCCAGTGGCAAGGCCAGGTCAGCACACTGGAATTCTGGCCCAAGGTGTTGATTCCTAAGGAACCTGCAATGTTGCCTTTCATCAGTTGAGCATTTAGTAACAACTGCTCAGGCCACAGTTTCTTCCAGGTGAGACAGGAGCCCCAACAGGTTCAGGTGCTTCAAGTGCATCCTGATCCTTCCACAGTCAGAGCAGCTTGTTCATTTTGGAGGGTGATTGTAATACTGTCCAAAGGGAACGGGGAGATTTGGCATTGAAATACGGTCCCCAAAGTTGTTGTGGCATTTGCTAGTCTGTCAGCAGGTCTAAAAAGGTACCCAAGATTTCTTTTCCTTGTTGCTCAGATATCGCTGGCACTGATGAAGTTTTCACAGCTTCACACATAGAGATGATGTCTCAGAAGAGCATCACTTACAGTGACACAAGAGTCAACACAGGGTGTCATCTTTTCCTTAAATATATTTAACTGCTGCCTAGCAAACTACTTCCATATTTAGTTATAACATGGGGGGATCCCTTGGGTGTAAACCTCAGTGTGTTTGGGAGGAGGAGGACCTCCCAATCCTGAACACTGTTGCTGCAGATACACTGAGTTTTGTGGTCAGTGAAAAAGGCTGTGCAGTATCTCCAACTCCCTTCTACAGCTGTTTCACCTTTGAGGTATTCCCTGTAAATGTAGAGGTGTAGAGATAGCCAGGAACCCTGTAAGTGTCCCTGTAGTCAAAGCCAAGTTGCATTTACCATTCCCCATATCTGCTTGTAGAATCTGCCCTCAGCAGCTACCTGACATGCCATGGTCTAGTAAGTCATATATTAAGCTGTGCTGTTGCTTGCTATGCAGGTTGTCTCTGAACACCTATTCCAGACAAAGGAAGCTCCAGTGTGAGAGTCATTGTGATGTCCCAGTGGGCACAACCTCTTTGCTTCAGGGTGGAGGTACCTGTGTTCTCCCGATTCACCACCTGCCCAGGCTGCACAGCCCCAGCTGGGGCACTGATGAGAATGGCTGGAGGGGGAAACATCCTTGCTGCCTTGCTCTTCCTCATGGTCAGCTTTTTCTCAATTTTGTCCTGCTCATGCATTATATTCTGCAGTGTTACCCCATGTGGAATGAAAAAAAAAAGAAAAAGCCACGGTCTACTTTTTTCCATCCAGTTCTCAGTTCCCTTATACAACAAAGCTCCTGCATTGCTGCAAAAGGAAGACAGGAAGCACTGTTTGGCAGTGTGGAAACACCATGTTTAGAGCTTCTCTGTATTCTCAGGGTGTTAGACTTGGAGATTTCTTTATGGTGTGTATTAACAGAGTTGCTCTCAATTCCAGTGTTAGAAAATAAAAACAGTTCCTTTTGATATGTATGCTTGTAAACTTGTAAAACATTTATCTTCCTAAAGAATATTATTTATTTAATATTTATTTATTCTAACTTTAAATCACCATTCCATTGCTAGAAAACACGGCAGTACAGTGTAAAAATTTTTGTTTGCTCTCATGCCTGTTACTCTTACTTTAGTTGGACTACTAGAGTTTTTGAATCTTACTACAGAAAATCCAGGAGTTTACTCCTGAATATTAATTGTTTGAACAAAATCAACACCTAAATAACTGCAAAACTAAACTATAACTACTGCTTTTCATGCAAAGGAATCTATGGTCTTTAGTCTTTAGACGTTGACAAATTTATAAAGCCTCATTGTAGAAGGCACTGACAGAGGGTTCACATTTTGTGCAGCCCTCAGGTCACTTTGCTGCCTCATGACATCCTCACTCTTCCTCTGCTATTTTCTTGCTGTGAATCTCCCGGCTCTTGGCTCGGAGCTTGTTGACCTGTGACTCTGCAATGTCAGCCCGCTCCTCGGCTTCCTCCAGCTCGTGCTGGATCTTGCGGAACTTGGAGAGGTTGACATTGGACAGCTCCTCCTGGGAGGGGAAAGGAAATCAGTGGTGAGGAGCCCAGGGCAGGGGTTTCACTCGTGCTGCAAGTCAGCCTCATGGGGCTGCAAATCTCCATCCCCCTCCACTATAAGCCTCACACAGAGCTCCTCATCCTCCCCTTTTTCAGGTCACTACTGGGACAAGATTCACCAGGACTGTGTAACAAGTGAGGAGCGATTTAATAATTTCGATTTGTCGTTTCTGTACTTATTCTCCTACTTGTTTGGTGCTCATGTGCCAGGAGGGCATATGTGGATGACAAAGTCCCCCTTCTCAATTGATGATGTTTGACATTTTCAAAATTTCTGATATTCCTCTTGTGGACACCTGTGTGACATCCACAGGAAACAATGCTTTTTATTTCCCCAAGCAATACTCACAGCTTCCTCAGATTGTCTCTTGTAGGATTTCACTTTCATTTGCAGCTTGTCCACCAGATCCTGCAGCCTGAGGACATTCTTCCTGTCTTCCTCAGACTGGAGGGTTGGCAAAGTGGAAAGAGTGAATCATTGCTTTCTGCATACCACAATGTAGCATTTATCTTTGGAGTCCATGAGAACATCTTTTGTTTGATGCAATAAAGGTCCATGAGCCCAAGGACACCTCCTGCCTTACCTGGTAGGTCAATTCCTTCACCCTCCGCTCGTACTTGCGCACGCCCTTCACGGCTTCAGCGCTGCGCTTCTGCTCAGCATCAACCTCCCCTTCCAGCTCCCGCACCTGCAAGGACAAGCCCATCCCTGCAGCTTCCCTGACAATGTCTGTCCAAGGACACGCTCACTCAGGCACAGCCCCAGCCCTACACACCCTGGCCTCCAGCTTCTGGATCTGCTTCTTCCCTCCCTTCAGTGCCAGCTGCTCGGCCTCTTCCAGACGGTGCTGCAGGTCCTTCACCGTCTGGTCCAGGTTCTTCTTCATCCTCTCCAGGTGGGCACTGGTGTCCTGCTCCTTCTTCAGCTCTTCTGCCATCATGGCCGCCTGACCAGAGCAAAAGGTCAAAGCCATTTTAGGATGAGAGATATTTAGGGGAGAGTACATTCACCATCAGCAATGCCAGGAGCACCCAACTCACATCTGTGATGGCCTTCTTGGCCTTCTCCTCAGCATTGCGGGCTTCCTGGATGGTATCCTCCATTTCACCCTGGATCTGGGCAATGTCCGTTTCCAGCTTCTTCTTGGTGTTGATCAAGCTGGTGTTCTGTTGAAGGAAAAAAGCATATTTTTTTCTCCAGCTGCTTCACACCATTTTTAGAAAAATCAAATTATTTATTTTTGGTTTTGTTACAGTTTTATATTAAGAATACAAATAACTGATAAATGGCAATGGTAGACTGCTGAAGACTAATTATTATATTACAATTAAAAAAAGAAAACAGACCTATTGGTAATTTCAATTCTCTAAATACTGTAGGTGTTATATGTCTTCAATTCTAGAATTTACCTGAGTGTGGAGAAGCTGAACTCTCTCACTTGCATCCAGAAGCTCCTGCTCAGCCACTTTCCTCGACCGCTCCGTCTGCTCCAGGGCTGCCCGGAGCTCCTCAATTTCAGCCTGCAGCAGGTTTGCTCTGCGCTCCACCATGGCCACCTGCTCCTTCAGGTCATCCTGTGTCCTGAGAGCATCGTCCAGATGGATCTGGGTGTCCTGGAAAGAGATATATGGCAGATTGGAAGGCGTATTCTTCCTATTTTCTAATTTTCTATTTTCATATTAATATGGAAAAGATAGAACTGTAGAAGAGAAATATTTGTAGCTGCGTAAGAAACAAGTGAGCACCTGGTCTGTAACGCCGTACCTTGAGCACTGCCTGGGTGTTTCTCAGGTTCTTCTGTGCCTCTGCAGCCACACGATTGGCATGGCTCAGCTGGATCTCCATTTCATTCAGATCTCCCTCCATCTTCTTCTTCAGTCTCAGGGCTTCATTCCTGCTCCTGATCTCAGCATCCAGGGTGCTCTGCATGGAGTCCACAATTCTGAGGTGGTTTCTCTTCATCTGGTCAATCTCCTCATCTTTCTCTGCTATCTTCCTGTCAATCTCAGACTTCACTTGGTTGAGCTCAAGCTGCAGGCGCAGGATCTTCCCCTCCTCATGTTCCAGGGAGGCCTGGAAAAAGCATAAAACCCAGTTAATTATAAAAAATAACAATGTAAATAACTTTCCACCTATTGTTATCTTAAAGAATAATGTGTAACTGAGGTCTGAGATTGCAAGAAAGGAAAAAAGAAAGCATAACCATGGATTCGAAGATTTTAGTGATGTGAAGAAACCCTGCTTCCTATGCCTCCACTCAATCCTCAGTGCATAGAATTACATAAATGTTATCTGAAGTTGCTAAACTGTGTTGTAAATAACCAATTAAGGACAGAAGACTTTACCACAGCTTCCTCCAGGGAGGCTTGCAGTTCAGATTTCTCCTGCTCAATCTGCTTCTTGACTTTCTCCAGCTCATGAATTGCCTTTCCTCCCTCAGCAATCTGCTCCGTCAGGTCAGAAATCTCCTCTGCAAGGAAGGGTGAAAAGCAGCATGGTCAGGCAGAGAACAGAATGGGAAAGCCTCTGGTGCATCAAGGTGCCAGGCATGTTCTTAACCCTGCAGGCCCAGAGCTCTTAAGTGTGGCAGATAGAGAAGCTGGTGAGAAAGGCCAGTGAGGAGCAGAGGGACTTACGCTGCAGGTTCTTGTTCTCCCGCTTCATTGTTTCCAGGTGGTCCAAGGACTCCTCATAGGCATTCTTCATCTTGAACAGCTCCGTGCTGAGAGAGCGCGACTCCTTCTGGGAGGCCTCCAGCTCAGCCTGAGTTTCCTCATACTTCTGCTTCCATTCTGCCAGGATCTGAAGAGAAACGGGGTGTGAGTAGGGCTGTGGCCATCACAGGGGTGTCCTCTGGCCACGAGTGCTGGTGCTGGAGGCCAAAAGACCTTGTCAAAGTTCTTCTGCTTCTTATCCAGAGCAGCACAGGCAGCGTTGGATCTCTCCACATCAATCATCAGGTCCTCCACTTCATTCTGCAGCCTCTGCTTTGTCTTTTCCAGGGAGGCACATTTGGCATTGATGGTTTCAACATGTTCCTCTGCATCCTGCAGGCGCTGGGCCAGCTTCTTCCTGTGTTAAACACATCTCATGGTTTAAGAGAAAAGCAGAACCTGTGGTGTGTGGTTGATGGGATTTTCACAACTGGATGTATTACAAGTTCATTGGTAATGCAGCTTACAGTCAGTAAGCAATTCAATTTTGTGATGCTTTTTCAAGAGTATAGTTAGCCATTTCACAGTCTGTCATGTTCCTCTTCCATTTTTCTACATATTGTTCCCTTCTCCCAGTCCCTGTCTTCTACATGTTTGCCTGTGATTTTTTTCCCCACACCATATGTATTACAGAATTTACTTCCTATTCGCCTTTCGCCCCAAGCCCAAGCAGAACACTGACTTCTTCCCAACAATGTCACAGTGGTCTCCAAGAATTTCTGGTCTTAATCTCTACTAGCCTTCCTCACTTTCCCCACGTACTTGGCCTCCTCGAGCTCCTCCGTGCGCTGAATCGCGTCCGTCTCGTATTTGGTTCTCCACTGGGCCACCTCGCTGTTGGCCTTGGACAGGGCTCGCTGCAGCTCCCCCTTGGCCTCCTGCTCCTCCTCATATTGTTCCCGGAGCAAGTCACAGTCGTGGCGAGCGGACTGCAGGGCGTGGGCCAGGGAGCTCTTGGCCTGCAGCAACAAGGGTATTGGGTCATGGAACAGAAATATCCCAAGAAATCTGACTGAATATAAATTAGACACTGGATCATGTTTCACTGCAAAGAGACAATCATGCACTCAATGAGGGAATAAGCTGGGATTGAAAAA
The DNA here is from genome assembly GCA_013396995.1 of Dicaeum eximium. Classification (NCBI taxonomy): domain Eukaryota; kingdom Metazoa; phylum Chordata; class Aves; order Passeriformes; family Dicaeidae; genus Dicaeum; species Dicaeum eximium. The sequence continues at coordinate 62,443 of VWZP01006157.1, read as the reverse complement.
CGGAATAGTGAATAAACTCTAGGTAAAAGTTAGCAAGCAATGAGTTGCAACAAATTACATGAGATTTTTTTTTGCCTGTCTCATCATGGTGGTTCAGTAGTCACGTAAGTGTCTGAAGCACCTCTGAGAGGAGGAATCACCTTTATCTCTTCCTCCAGATGCCTCTTGAGCTCCTCAATCTGTTGGGTGAAAGCCTGTTTGCCTCTTGACAGCTGAGAAACCAAAGCATCCTTCTCTTCCAGCCGGCGTGAATATTCACCTGAGAAAATTTGCAGATGCACAACAGTTTTAATGCCATTGATGGCAACACTGCAAACATTTGGAGATGTAAAAACAGATAGTTTGCAGAGTCCATACTGAAATTTATGATTTCAAGCATTTCACAGTAGATATGACACAAAGTTTGTTGGACAGGCCATACGCCCAGAAGAGTAACTTCTGCAATAAATCTGAGACATTATTGATCGCCACATGTAGATGTGGGTGCCTCACCTGACTCTGTCTGCAGACGAGCTCTTTGAGCATTGAGGTCGTTGATCATGCGCTGATGCTCTTCTTCCGTGCTCTTAATCTCACTCAGCTGATCTTCCAGTGTGCGGCACATCTTCTCCAGGTTGGCCTGTGT
>VWZP01006157.1:28598-54626 GCA_013396995.1 Dicaeum eximium | reverse complement strand
CTTCCCCTGAGCCTGGCCCAGCAGCTCCTGAGGCTGCCCAAAGGAAGCTGCTGCTGCCACTTACGTAGATCATCCAGGCTGCGTAACGCTCTTTGAGGTTGTACAGCACAGCGGGTTCATGGAGGTGGGTCATCATGGCCATGTCCTCGATCTTGTCATACTTGGGAGGGTTCATGGAGAAGACTTGGTCTTCCTTCACAGTCAGGGTCTGCAAAGAAAGCAGAAAGATCCATGTATGTCTCTGAAAAGCTCAGAGTTGGGATCAAATGTTGTCCTTCGCTCTTGTTTTTGACTCACCTCCCCCCCTTCAGTCTTGACAGTGACTTTGCCTGATTCCCTGCTCGTGACTGTCCCTTTCACAAAGGATTCTTTTGCATGTACCACAAAGACAGATGTCTTGGCATCAAAAGGTTTGTTCTGGGCTGCAATTCTCTCCTTCTCTGACTTTCGGAGGTAAGGAGCTGCCTCCCCAAAGATGGCCATCTCAGCGTCCGATGACATGGCTGCACTTTATGGAGGGGCTTGCCAGAGGAGAGAACACTGTAGAAGAGCAGATATGTTACCCAAATGAGTCAATATTTTTTGCTGTCACACACTTTGTAGATAGACCCTAACAGTGTGACAGAAAGTGTGATTTGGGAAGAATCTTGAGTAGTTCTTTGGTTCACTTTCCTGTGCAACCAAATGTTGGATGCAGGTGCCCACAGCTTTTTCCAGAGAAATTTTTATTATTTCAAAGAACGGATATTTTTCAGTCCCTTTGCATCTTAGTTTAATGTCTGATGACCCTGATGGTGATTTTTCCCCCTATTTATTAACTTATCAAAATTTCTGTGTCTGAAGCCTGTGGTTTTTATCACTCAGCCTTTCAATCTTCCCATTTGAGAAGACTCTGACTCTTTCTATGATATAGACATCTCCTTTTTGTTGAAGATAACAAAAAGATAACCACATTTTAATTTCATCCCCACTGTAGAGAAACCTCACTATTACAGCCTCTTCTCATACATAATTTTCTCCTACTTATCTTGAAAGGTCTCCACTGGATTAATTCCAGAATATCAGTGTCTGGTCACCAGAAAGCCCCAAACTCAACATAGTGCTCCAGAAATGGGAACTGAATGCAGGGAAAGAATCACTTTTCTTTACCTGCTGACCATTCTCTTATGAGTGTCTTACAATGTGCTGCTGACTTTCCTTCCCCCAAAGTCACACTGTGACACTTGCACCAGAATTCATGACCCTTTTCTGCAAAGTTGTTTTTCAGCCAAATGAAACACAACATACTCTGTTTTATGGGACTATTCTTTCTCACATGCAGGATTTCACATTGCTTTCCTAAAATTTGTGAGGTTCTTATCAGCTTCGGCATGAAGCCTTATGAGGATCTTCTCCAGTGTAACATTCCTCTGTAGCATAATTGCAAGTTTGTTGTCATCCACAGTTCCTGAGGATGCATTCCATGCATTATTTGGCTTGCTAATGGTCCAGAAGATCTAGACTTAGGACCGAGAACTATCCAGGGCATAATGTCTTTTGCAGATGCTCTGAATCATTCACTAGAGTCGTTCGCTTCTCATCCCAAATGATTTAAGTAGTATGTAAGCAACTGGCATGTAAGGACACATAATTCATCAGGTTAAAATACTGCACAACCAACTGTTTCTTCTTATGTTAATTGTTTGTGGAAATAACGATAGGCAAAGCTAGAAATCTCAGCTGAAGAATTTATAAATCAAAGCCAGTTATATAAAAGCAGTACTGGATTTCCAAAGAAATGCTACGTGGCCAGTAATAGAAAGTATCTGAATTCCAAGGAAGTTAGACAAACAGGCAGCTTGATAAGGTGTCATGTAATAACTTTTAGTTAGGTAAATAACCAAAATGTTAACAAGCATTTGCAGCTACTCCTGGCATGCAAGTCCTCCATTTTACTCAGTCCTCTTAATAGGAATAGGAGCAGTACCTCACCCTTTTCATTGTTTGGTCAGTGGAATAGATATTTTTGCATTTTTATCAAGTTTACTAGTAAGAGTTTCCTGCATTAACTACATGCAGATTATAATCCTGGAGTATCATAAAAAGTATTTTCATAACCTTTATTGGCCAGTTTCACATGCAGTACTAATTACAATTCACAAGTCTGTAAGGTTTTGCAACATTCTGTTCTGTTGGCTAGCTCTGTCTGTCTGTCTGGACTTTGTGCCAGAACAGATCATTTACCTCACTGTTCCATAATTAAACACAAGGAATCCCCAAGAAGCATTTCCTGGCATTACATAGTGGTTAGTGTCTTCAAGCACAGCCACTCAGGAAATCTTGCTAGCTGTGAGCAGCCTGCCCAACCTTCAGCATGCTTTATTTGTCATAGCAAAGCAGTGGCCAGGAACACATGGGCATACAGCAATTGCCTACAAAATTTCACAGTAATTTGTCACCAGGAAGAAATCTGTTCTACAGAAATCTTCCACCTTTTTCTGTCCCTTAAATGCAAAAAAGCAAATGTGGCTCTTACCTCTTATGCTATGAGAAGATGCCTTGCAGGCTGGGAGGTGATGGGTGCTGTAAAGCAGAAAGCAGATCTCTCATTATTGCTGAATTCCACAGACAGGTCACAAACTGAAAATACCAACATGCTTTATGGCACAGATATTGAATCCTTCCAGGCACATGTACATACATCAGGACAGCAGGGCTGAAGTGGGACTGCAGGGACAGTGTCCCTTTCTGCCAGCCACAGACATGCACTTACCATGAAGTTTCCTCTGCAGACAGAACAGCCTAGATTCAAGGACTCCTTTATAGGGTCTGGTCAGCACATGCTGCAGATGCCTCCTCTGTCTTTGGGCAAAGCATTTTTGGCAAACCTTGTCTTTGGCAAAGCATTGTCTGGCAAACTAAATGCACTGAAAACTGGAAAGTGATGTTACTAGATATAATTAGAAAATTTTGGTCCCTTCCTAGCTATGTGAATAAATCGCCTATAAATAATATGAGAAGATCCCTAAGGAGGGAAATACTGCTAATGATGACCATAGGAATGAGGGTAACCACTAATAACTGTAAGGCCATGGATGCTCCATGAATCTGAGCTAAGGGAGCAAGGGAAAACCATGCCCTGGGCAAGCACAGTGACATTTGGATGCATACTTCAACTTTTTGTGAGGACATCACATGTCTGATGACAGTTGTCCCTTCACAGAGCTCTCTACTTACAGAGCTTGGATATGATACATGGATTTCACTGTTGTCTGCATTGCTTACCTTAGTCAGATTATTACGTATTATTCTGTTTCACTTCTGTCAGTTGCAACATAATACAGTGCAATATATCAGGGAGAATAGCCACCTTGAACCATTCTAAGTGCTCTTTAAGATGTATTCCATCTCTTGATATAAATATAAAATAACATGCATTCGCACATCTTCCAATATTCTGGAAATCCTGAGTTTAGAGATTCAAAGAAGGATCCATGAGTGAGTTCAAGAGTCTGCTAGATTGCTGCTCCTTAGATGCAATCAATTGAAGAGCAGTTTTAGTTTTTGGTGTCCAAAAAGCTCTCTGACAGTGACATTTATAGTTTAAATGAATTCATTGAAAAATGCTTTACTTTGCTGGTACTTATTTCCTTGTAAATCTTTATTTCTTCACAAAATAGAAAAAAGTCAACAATACCTTTCTAGATAACAGGGCAAATAGTACTAACCTATCTTAGCTCTCATATGGAAATCATTATTTAGTTCTCATTAGCTTAGATATTATCCCCCATAATTTGTAGTGCTACCTTCCTTCTCCCAAGAACTGACACTGTGCAGTGTTAATACTGCACCAACAGAGATCTGAACAGTGCCCATCACTGTATTTGATAGTTAGGGTTGCTTTTCCTATATATATTACTTTGTGCTCATCGATATTATTTTTCTCCAGTGTATCATGAGCTTCTCTCACAGTTATTTTCAGTTTACTTTTCCCCACCAAGAATAATTTTTTTGTCATTCTTGAGATACCTAGACATGCTTTTTTCAAGGCCAGAAGTATTTCATCCTTAGCTGAAAGAGATCATGAGAGACCTGAAACTCTATATGAAATGATGAATAATTTTACTGTTTGCCTTTATAGAGGCACATGATCAGGATGGAGTAATAATTCAGGTAAATATTCTGGGAGGACTGAAAGGATGAAAAAGGAGGTTCTGACAAAACTCAAGACACAAAAAGGCAGCATACAGAGACTGGAAGCAAGGACAAGTAACCTGGAAGGAACCTAAGAGACAGTGTCTTAATAACCAGGGATGAGGTTAGGAAAGTCAAAGCCTAAATGAGAATCTTATAGTCACAGGATGGTTTGGGTTGGAAGGAACTTTAAAGATCATCTTGTTCCCACCCCGCTGCCATGGGATGGGATTCGATGCTTTAGATGTGGTTGCTCAGGGCCTTGTCCAACCTGACCTTGAACACTTTCATGTATGTTCACATTACATTCCCAGTTTCTCTGGGCAACTTTTGTCAGTGCCTCACCACACTCTGAGTAAAGAATTTTTTCCTAATATCTAATCTAAAACTGCCCTCTTTTAGCTAAAAACTGTTCACCCCCATGCAATCACTATCTGCCTGTGTAAAAAAGTCACTCTCCCTCTTTTCTATAAGTTCCCTTTAAGTACTGGAAGTCTGCCATGAGGTCTCCCCAGAGCTCTCTCTTCTCCATGCTCAAAGAGAAGGAAAATGTGGGGCCAATGCTGAATTGGATTTGAGCCCTGGTAGCACATGGCATGGAAAGGCCTGAGGTAATTAAAAGTAGTAGTAAGACCTTTGAGAAACCTAGGGCACAGAGAGCAGGAAAAAAGTCTGGAGTAAGCAGTCATAGCCTTGATGGAAGAGGAACAGGTCAAGGAGTACTTCAGCAAACTGGACACACAAAAGTCCACAGGCCTTCAAGGCATACACTCACAAAGTTCTGAGGGAGATGGCTGGTGTCACTGTGAGGTCACTCTTGATACTCTTTATCATGGTGATTAGCAGAAGCTCCTGAAGGCTGCAGGAAAGCAAATGGCATTCCTGATTTCAAGGTGGGCAAGGAAAAAAGCAGAAAAGGCCTTGGCTCTGTGTGAGGCCTGCACAGCAACTCTGTATTATTAACCCTGAGTTCATTTCAGCACAAACCCAAAACACAGCCCCATACCAGCCACTCTGAAGAAAATTAACTCAACCTCAACCAAAACCAGCACACTCGCCATAGGTATTGCTAAAATAACTGTCACAGTCTACTGAATGGAAAAAGGAGATTTTGTTCTCCCCGTTCCTCCCCCTGCTCTTCATTTTTGTTGAGTCCTGGAAGGGAGGTGTTGGAGAAAAGTGAGATGTCCTACTGCATGCAGACCACATTTGACATTTCAGCACACTTCATCTTGAGGAAATGTTTCTCTGGGTTCAGCTCAAGTTTCAGGCTTTACAAACCTCTGCCACTGACAGCGTTAAGCAGCTCAGTGAGGTTGAAAGGTCAAGTCATGTTCATTTGTGACATGTCCCACTGACATGACAAGTATTTAGGGTTATTTTTTCTAAACCTACTAAAAAGGGAAAAAAAAGTCTAACATTTATCACTTAAAACTGATGCATTAATTCGAGCAATTTTTCTTTTCATCTTACAGTTCTGTAATGTGGAGGAGTTAAATGTTTAACAGGACTCTGTACTGTTACTATATTGAAATGTAATTACCACTGCTTCTTCCTGTTTCCAAACTTGAATAATTCAATTGAGTACAGTGGGATAGTGCTGGAGCAGCTTTGACTTACCATGTCTATAAAATGCATCTAGGAAAAGGGTGCCAAAATAGTGCATCACTCTTTCCTTATGGAAAATACATAATGAATGACAAATTTTGAAGCAAAAAGAAAAATAAGTGGCTCCTGCCTAACGTTATTTTTCTGCCATTCCTGTATCCCTATATCTCTGCAGGGCTGGATTCCACCAATGCTGGACTCAAAACACAGCCCAGCTGAATGAGCCAGGACAGAAGGATGTATATGGAAACAGTCTGTTCTACACAGAAATGCAGCTTGGACAAAGCACTGGAGTGCTGATGTTCTCCACGGAGGAAAGGGAATTCAGGCATCCTGAAGACAGGCTCTTGATGAGAGGATCACAGAATGACTAAACCTGGCCCAGCTCCTCTCCATGAGCAGGGCCACCTAGAGCCAGCTGCCATCTAGAGCCACTCCAGTACCTGCCTCACTTTCTGCCACAACTTGTGATCCAGCTTCTTCTCAGCCGTGTTCTGTGATGATTGAAAAGAGTCTGAAAGCAAGAGGTCAAATTTTAGAGCAGACTGAATTGCGGAAATGTCTCGAGAATGCTTGTCTCTGACCCTGTTAAACTCCCCTGGGCACATTGAATCCTCATGGTTGCATATTATAGGGATGTGTTGGGTGATACATTTGGTGCATGTTTTTTGGGGTGCAGCTGGAGTGGAGCTGCAGGTTGAGCTCTGGAGGAGCAGGAGCTTGAGCCCAAGGCAAGAAGCTGTGAACTACAGACCCTTCGCACAACCAAGGGCCAGGGCACCTGTGGCCCTGCCAGATGAGGTACACAGCAACATGGCAGGAGGTGATGACTCCAGATTTTTCCACCCTTAGACTGTGAGGGGATAAAAATCCAGGGGTTCCTTTGTTAGGGGTCCCTCCTTGGAGGCACTAGCTCAAGATAGTTATTGCACCATGATTACATTATTTTAAGGATCTGGATATCTGAGACTTAACAATGGGAAACCTGGGGTACAGCTGATGAGGAAACCTGGTGTGACTGCAAGAGTGTGAGGCTGCAGCTGTGAAGGGGCCTTGTTCCCAGCTCAGGTGGTAGGACAGTGACTGTGAGAGTGGCTCCTGGATGCTTGGACAGGGGAGTTTCTTTAATAAATGAACATAAGAATATCTGTATCAAGATCTTTGTAGCTCCTTCCTCTGACACTTACCATGAGAGGGCTCCCAGTTAGAATATGTAAACATAACTTGCATGTAGTAATGTTGCTGAAAATGCTCCTACAGCCTCTCTGACGTGTTGCTTAGAGATTTTCTGAGTCAGTGACAATGTCTTTGGTGTATTTTACATCTAAACCTAATTTTTATACTATGAATTTGTCCGTTACCTGGCATTAAGTAGTTCTACACCAGAGGGACATGCACATCACTTTGGTGCAAAACCTAATGTATTCCATACCAAAATTTTTGTTCTGTTGCCTGGTTAAAAAAAGAAGAAAAAAGAAAAGTACAATTCTACAGTTTCAGCATGGTAAAGAACAGAGAGATTTGATTGAGATGTAGACATAGGGTTATAGCCATTATCTTGATTGTTCTAAAGCTCCCAGAAGTCCCAGTGGTTCTCAACACTTTAAAAATTGCTCTGTCACTCCATGGACAATGATGGGCTAGTGTACGCAAAATGTCTTCAGCCATCTCTGGAAGTTGAGATCTGATCAGATCCATAGTGCCTTGGAGGTCATGTAATTGAATTGTCACTACGCTTGCTCGCTTGCTTAAACCTGTGGAATGCCAAGAATCCTTTCCCCCCAGGGAAATGCCCAGAGCATTACCTTGGAAAGACATACCATAGAGTTTTCCCCCACCTGTGTGGATATTTTCAGTTCAGTAAAAGAAAGAACAGAGATAACCAGCCTGGGAACCTTGGAAGAAAGGAATTCTAAACTATTGTTATCTCTTCCTTGTAGCTATTGTTTATAATAGTTGTCCTTCAAAGAATGTTATTCCTGGTTCACCAATGAGATGAGAGATGTTTTCAATGGGACCATCACATTTCACTTCAGCGAGTCTTGTTATAAAAAGGCGCGGAATTTGTATTAAAACCCTTTTCGCCGTTTTTGCCTTCTGATGAATCGGAGTATTTCGTTCTCGTTCCTGGCCCAACAGCAACACACCTGGGTGGACAGACAAGACTTCCTGATGGACCCTGGCCTCACTGATCCCCAGACATCCCAACTTCCCCTGGTTTCTCCTTTCCCTGTTTCCTCATTGGCTGGGTACCCCTGGTGGCCAGCCCATCTTCCCTGAAGGCCACTGGCCTCTGCCCTGCCCTTGGCTCTGCCCCCCGTCCCTTCCCATACTTAAGCCTGTGAGAGAGCATGGTCTGGTCTTTTGATTTCGGTTTCCCTTCAGCGTGCTTGAAATAAAACCTCGTGGAACTCACCTTACCAAAAGGCCCTCCTACCTCTCTTCGCTGAGCTAGGTGTGGTGAGCGTGGTGTGTGGACTTGACCACTTTGCCTGAATGCTAAACCAAAACTGCTTTACCACAGGAGATGCTTGTTGGGAACAGCTACGAGGTAGCAGCAACCGCCATCCAAACACACGCTGTTACAATTGGTGCCCAACATGTGGCCAATTCACAAAGTTATTTATGCAGTCTGAGGCCCACAGACATGCCTTAAATAAATTTTAAAAAAAGAAAATAAAAAGAACAAAAAACCAAGAGCAGGTAGTGCTGTTGAAGAGCTATAAATGAGCTTCCTGGTCTCAATGACAGAAAAATCCACAGAGAGCAAGCCTGCAGATAAAATGAGAAATAGTAATTATTTTAGTGCAAAAAATGAATGGAATTTGTCATAAATATAAATCTTATAGGTTCAGAGAATTCAACACTGAGCTTGTATTTGCAAAAAAACTGGAAAAAGTTAATGTTAAGAAATTTGGACTCCCAGGCAGTTGCACATTGCCTCCAGCTTGAAATGAGGACGTGTAAAAACTGTGTCCATTGGATGTAAATGTGACTGCGGTCTCTGGGGTAAGAAAGTAGACATTTTTTTATATTTCCCAGGAAGTGGAATGTTAAGAATCACCATGCCTGTAAAGTATGCATAAATAAGGCACAAATCACTTCCTAGAAGCAAAATTCTGATTTTCCTGAAGTATGTGTATACTGAAGGCAAAAATGAGAGTGGAGATGATAAACTGATGTTTGATCCATATAAGCTGTGTGACAGTGGGGTAAATGTAAATTCTATTTAAATTTTTAATATAAATTAAATAATATAAATTATATATTATATAATATATATATAATTATATATATATATAGAATATATTAAATAATATAAGTTTATAATAAATTTATATTCTAGATAAATTTTGAGGTGGGATGAGAGCTTGTTAGAAAGAATGCCTGAGAGAGAATTCAGAGCATCAGAGGAAGTCACAGGAGTGCTGTAAGGCTTCACCAAGAGGCAAGATAATGCTGAGTTCATGAGCTAACACAGTACTGGCATGGGGTAAGACCCTGATGACACAGAAATACCCTATACAATCTCAGCCAAGTCTACTGTAGGGGCAAGACATTCTCGAGCTTCAACTCACCCAATACCGCAAACCTTTGCTGTGCTCCAGACCTGAGACAATGTGCTTCAGAGTCACCACATCTGCCCAGCTGCCACACCTTTCTACCACCCTATTGTCCTAGGGTGACTTTATGATGCTTGTATCCCCAAATTGTTTGTTCTGTTGATGCTGGATGTTCTGTTTTGTGCCTTCGAGCCTGGGTCAGAGAGCGAAGGTGGGCAGAAGAAACAGCACAGAGTTTGTTATCAGAGACTGCTCTCCCCCCCCACATTCTGCTGGACTGTGCTGTCTGGCATGGACAGAACAGAACAGGGCTCTCTTTCTGCTTTGTAGTTAGTTTAGCTAGCTGAGGCAAAGAAGTTTTCCCTGGACTGTTTTTCTGTCTGTTTTCTTGGAACTGTTGGAACTGCTCAGGACTTGGGACCTGGGTAAGCTCCGAGCCTGCACTTTGAGGCCCTTGGGGCCTACTCTGGGCCGCAGCCTTTCCAAGGGTCTGAGGGACTGATAACAGCACCACCACCCACAGCAGAGACTTTCTGAATTTGTCATCTCTTCAGAAAGGAGTTTTGTCATCGGTTATTGTTCATTCTGTTTCTTGTGCTGGGGAGTGCTTTGCCTGTTAAACAAACAGGGTTTTTCCACTTCTCTCTGAGGAAATCTTTCCCAAACCGGTTGGGGGAGGGGCCATGTGGGTTTGTTTTCTGGAGAGGGCGCTTTTGGAGGTTTTCTCCCAAATTTGCCCTAAACCAGGACACCTATTTACTCCATTTTCTGATATGGCACTTTACTGGCTCCTCAAAAACCCCAAAGGCAGCTGATGGTGTTTCAGGTCTGCCATCAGTCCCAGTCATTCAGCTTCTTCCCTCTCCAGAATGAGCCAGCCGAATGTTCTTCCTTCAGAACTCCTCCTCCCTCTGGCCTTGGCCAGCACTCAAAGGGCACTAGTGACCCACCCACTTGCTTTTAGGTGGGACAGACATGTCAGGACGTAAAGGCCAGCCCAGAGCATTGTCCTGGCAGTGGCTCAGCCTCGATGGTGTCTGAGGCTGTGTGGCAGCAGTGTCTGCACATATCTTCTCCTGCGTGGAATGAAATGCCCTCCCACCTCTCCTGCTACCTGAACTGCCACCTTGGGGTGAGCTCTGCGTGCAAACGCATCTTCATTTCACTCAGGAAAGAACACTTTTCTGTGGTTTGCCCTTTGACAGCCTATTCTCTTCATATGGACCTGGGAAATGTCCCAAATAAACAAATTTGGCTCTCCTGTGCCAAAGATTTTACCAATATTTTTCTGAGGACATACTGAGCTGGACACTTTGATTGCAAACCCACCATTCTGGTTGGTTTCTCTCCCTTTTATTTTGATTTATTTGCTTCCCATCAGACTTCCTCCCTGTCAGCACTGAGTAAGTATCACATGTGGCTAATATAGAAAAGAAATAGGGAGGTTGGTGCCTTCCCAGCCAGGTCAGCCAGAGGGACTTGCTAAATATGTTTGTCATTCACTTGGTGTCTCAGACACTGCCAGAATATTTTGAGCAGCAAAGGCCCCTGCAGCCCTGCTAGCTGAAGGGCATCAGCTGGCAGATTGGCTGTCTGGTGGGAAGTTCTCCTTTCCCTATCTCCCAGTGCTCAGTGCCTGCCTGTTTTCCACCTTAACAGCAGTTTTCCTGCTGGATTTTTTCCAGATCCTGGCTTTTCTGATCCAGCTAGATCAGGAATGCCACAACTCCTTTGCCTAGACAGTCTTACCTGAAGAAGACGACAGGTCTTGGCCTGTTTTTGACAAACTGCCTCATCCACTTTTCCTTGTAGTGTGGACTCTGTTGCAGGTCTTGCTGAAGGTCACAGCCCTCTGGATAGTCATTCTTTCCCCAGACTTTGTCATTCCCAGTCCTTACTCTAGTCCATACATGGTGTGTGCATGGTGTATGAAGGCAGGTCTGGAAATCCCTCCTGAAGGGGAACTGAGCAGGCATGGTCCCAGTAGAACAGAATTTCTTCCCACCTTGTCATCTGGTCCCACCAAATGTTGAACTATGGTCTGGTCTCTGTCATGGCCACGTGAGCACTCCATGGCAGCCACTCCAGAATGAGCTTTCAGTGGGCAGAACACTACAATCTTATTATTCACAGAGGCATTCAGAGCTGGCATTCATGGTGGGAGAATCTTCTCCAGCCTCACTGAGAATTCCTCACCATTCTGGACCATTTAATCAGTCTGTTATAAATTTGAACCATAATGGAGTCCAGATAGAATAGGGGATATAGGTAAACTACAGCTTTTTTTGCTTCTTTGCAGGCAGAAGAAAGGAACTGCCTTTGTTATCATGAAAGTTTACTTATATTTTTAATCAAAGGCTTTCACTACGTGTGCCTGAGCCTTGGACTTCCTAAATATAATTCCCAGTCCTGAGGAAACTCCACAAAGTAGAATGTGAATAATCTTGAAGGTTGTCAGGGATTGGTGAACAGTAATGTTCTGTTTTGACGGTGAGCAGATGCTTTGCCTTGCCAGAGGGAGGATCATCCATCTAGGTAGTGGAAGGATTAAGGTGTTTAGTGTGGATGTGTCCTGAAGGAAGATGAAGAATGTCCCCCCCACCTTGCTCCCCACAGCCCCCGCTTTGTGAGGAGGACCTGCAGGAGCCTCGTGGTCCTTGATGGACTTCTTCCAGGAATTCACTGGTTTCTCCTTTCTTTTCCTGAGCTTTCCAAAAAATTCACAGCTGACACAGACAAACCTACCACTATTTCCATTTCAGTTCTATACTACTTCAAATTATCTGATACACCAGATATTTTATTTAAAAACCTTGCCCATGGGATCTGCAGCTTGCTAGTGCTGTTGTCAGCTGTGCTGTCATATGAACAGGGCATGCTGGAGGCATCAGTGCACCCTGTGGGCCCTGATTAACTGTCTGGCAGGGAATATTCACACTCTGCTGCTGCAACATTTCTGCTGCCTCTGTGTAAAACGAGAGCTCCCAGGAGTGTTAGCACATGCTGAAAACAAATGCTGATGCTCTGATCTGCTAGAGCAAAACTCCTCATCCCTACTCTTCTGCTAAGACATAGCTGAGTACTGGACCATTGCAATGGTAAGGACATTCTTTGTATATAAAAAACAGTAAGAATCATATCAGACTAAAGTAAAGTGTATTTCTTGCAGGCTGTTTGTGTGCCATGCTGTGGCTGGCATGATGAGTTGCCCAGGAAAGAAACATGGTTTGGAGATCTATTAGGCATTCCTAATCCATGCTGGTGCAGGGAATGAAAAAAAAGTAGTAAGAAACATGAACTGACCTTGAAGAAAGTTGCTAATTTTCATAAGTAATGACAGACTTGAATTCATCCTCTGGGATGAAAAGCAGTTCAGGATGTTCACTGCATGAGCTATAAGAGTAGAGAGCTAAAGTCCATGGAAGTAGAGCATAAGCCCCTGGATAATGCTGCTGGTGAAATCTGGGGGGTAGTTGTTTGGGTGGGGATCTTTTGGGAAGGAGAGCGGGGCAAGGTTGGGTTTTTTTTTGTTTGTTAATTTGTATGAATTTGTGGCTTTTCTGTCTTCAAGTTCTGTTATTCTAGTCTTAGTGATTGCTATGCTTGTGATCTTGCTTTAGCTCATGGAAATTAAAGAGTTACTTTTTCTGGTATGGACTGTTGTGAGTTACATGTTTGTAAAGGTGATGCCATCCTTTTTCAGTGTGGACTCCAAGTGGCTTCCTGAAAAGCTGCAGTGGCAGATTATCTGCACTTAAGGGGAAGGTGTCATTTCACTGAGCAGAGGAAGGTAAAAACTGACCTGGAATGTCAGGATAAGCAGTTCTTGAGAGTGCATCAGAGTTAGGTAATCATTCTCCTTCTGCCAGTACAGAAAACATGAGAGGATGACATCTGAGCAGTGTTCTAAATAATATGAGAGTGATGTAGAGGATACTTTTTTCACAACACACTGTAGCTTCAGTTACATAGAAGATGAGTAGGGTGGAAAGACTGAGAAGCCAAGGGAAAGAAGATTAGTGCCTGAAAATATCTGAGATGTTGGAAAGTGAAGCAGAAATGACAGAAATCAGTGTTCAAAGTTCAGTATTAGAAAGAAAAAAGGGCCAGCTTGTACTGAGAAAAGAAAAAGAAAGGATAATGAGGTATGACTCACATATAATGTCTTACTGCCTCTTAAAGTGCTGATGCTTTTGTGCCCAGGAGACACAGTCATCCATGGCCAAGCAGCTGAAGGTCAGACAACTCCACAGTCCACATGGGGCAGCAGCTCTAGTGGAGCTCATCAGCTGCATCTATTTTAAACCTTCTCTGGGAGTTGCTTCTTTAGGCCAGTTATGGGCCCATGTTTTTATCAATATCAGTTACCTGTGCATCAGCACATTTTATATCACAAGCAGCCTGACTCCAGAAATAGTGTGTTGATGCAAAACGACTCCTGTCCTCCAGCCAAGGCAGCAAATCAAAAGTGAGGAGAAATTGGTTTTCCTTACTCATCTCTTTAATATTCCACTCTGATTCCAGAAGGTCTCCAGCCATGCTTTCCAGGATGGCCAGTGGCAAGGCCAGGTCAGCACACTGCAGTGTGTGTGTGATTTTTCTCCATCTCCCACCTGTGCAGTTGGAATTCTGGCCCAAGGTGTTGATTCCTAAGGAACCTGCAATGTTGCCTTTCATCAGTTGAGCATTTAGTAACAACTGCTCAGGCCACAGTTTCTTCCAGGTGAGACAGGAGCCCCAACAGGTTCAGGTGCTTCAAGTGCATCCTGATCCTTCCACAGTCAGAGCAGCTTGTTCATTTTGGAGGGTGATTGTAATACTGTCCAAAGGGAACGGGGAGATTTGGCATTGAAATACGGTCCCCAAAGTTGTTGTGGCATTTGCTAGTCTGTCAGCAGGTCTAAGAGGTAAAGATGGAGCTGGAAATACTTCTCCATGTTTTCACTGAGCCACAGTTGCAAGACACTGATTTTTGAATTACGTTTTTGGGGTTGTTTGTTGGTTTATTTGTTTAAAGAAACATGTTCTTTAGGACAAACAAAGTTCTCCTGCTTTCTTTCAAGTTGTGGCAGGTAAGGATTTGTCTGCAAAGAAAGACTGCCACCTATCTCTCAGGAGCATATTGAGGGAAGGGAAAAGGAGAGGAGTTATTTCTCTTCTTGTTGCTCAGATATCACTGGCACTGATGAAGTTTTCACAGCTTCACACATAGAGATGATGTCTCAGAAGAGCATCACTTACAGTGACACAAGAGTCAACACAGGGTGTCATCTTTTCCTTAAATATATTTAACTGCTGCCTAGCAAACTACTTCCATATTTAGTTATAACATGGGGGGATCCCTTGGGTGTAAACCTCAGTGTGTTTGGGAGGAGGAGGACCTCCCAATCCTGAATGCTGTTGCTGCAGACACACTGAATGTTGTGGTCAGTGCAAAAGGCTTCCTTACTGCTGTTTTCTCACCATCTCCTTTCCAACAACTCCAGCTCCCTTCCCCAGCAGTTTCACAGCTCCTTGAAGCACTCCCCATAAATAAAGAGATGTAGACCTAGCCAGGAACCTTGAGGGACCCACAAGTGACAGAGCCAAGTCTCCTTTACAGTGGTAAAATGGAAAATGGTATCTGCATGTAGAATCTGCCCTTGGCAGTTATGTGGTGTGCCTGGGTCCAGTGCTGCTACAAATGGGGTTCCCTACTTTAAATTCTGCTTCTTGCCTTGCAGGAAACAGCCTGTCATTTGTTTAAGACTTCAGACCAGTACACCTTGTGTAGATGTCTTGTTTCTTCTCTGTTCAGCCCAAAGACAGCTGGTATCTACATTCCACTTATCCAGTGCTGCAAGAGTCAGACAGGTAGGACACAGTTTGCCATTATTATCTATGGATTTTTACCTCTGCAAAGTGTTAGATTTTATAGTTTTTTTCAAGTTGTAATGTTCTCCCTATTATTTCCACTTGAAGACTTATCTTGCATGATGATAAACCAGCTCTTTTAGCTTTTTGTATTTGTACATAACTCTTAATTATTCCTTAATAACAAAACCCCATACATTTCAGTACTGGAAACACTATACAGTAGAGCAGCTGTTCCCAGCTTGTTCTGGTGGCTCTACATGCTACACTGCTTGGGGTCTATCCTCTTGTTCACACTTCTACCAAGCTGTTCATTAAGTTCAATTTTATTTACAACAGGAACACACTGTATTAATATTGGCTATTCTGCCTCACAGAGGAAGTAAAGCACTGCAACATCCTCTTATCCAAATACCATATTGTTTTTCTTTGAAACTGTTAACACCATATTCATGAAGTTATTAACAAGGCTGTATGAGCTTTAAATTTCCTCGGTAACAAGCCACAGTCTGGAGTAACTGGCCTTCACTTGCCTTGTTCTAAGGCAACACATCAGTCCTTGCCTAAGTTCCTCCATAAGGATTCAGAGACTTACGGATGCTTTTGGGACTGCAGATGTTTTCCCTTGGGGAAACTTGCCTCTAAATACCACTTCCCCAAAAGATAATGGGACCATCAATGAGAACCTCTGAGTATTGTAGCCATGTAGAAACATGACTCACAAAGGCAAAAACATTTTTTCTAAGCCAGGACAGAAACAGTGCTTGTCCTGCCTTTGTCCTGATCCTCTCCCAGTACGAAAGTTAAATTAGTGTTATTCCCTCCTCGGTAATGGAGTAAGACAGAATAGAGAAATACTGGAGATGGGATAAGTAAAGCTCTACTGTTATGCAAGGCTTAAAGTGAAAGAAATATTTAATTTGAAAATGCCCCAAACTTGTGTAACTGCAGGACTGAATTGTAATGACCAAAATCACTGGTTTTCTGGGGATGCAGTAATATCTACGGTCTTTATTCTCTACATATTAACATGGTTATGAACACTTGAAGAAGGCAGTGACAGAGGGTTCACATTTTGTGCAGCCCTCAGGTCACTTTACTGCCTCATGACATCCTCACTCTTCCTCTCCTATTTTCTTGCCATGAATCTCCCGGCTCTTGGCTCGGAGCTTGTTGACCTGTGACTCTGCAATGTCAGCCCGCTCCTCGGCTTCCTCCAGCTCGTGCTGGATCTTGCGGAACTTGGAGAGGTTGACATTGGACAGCTCCTCCTGTGAGAGGAGAGGGAGTCAGGGGTCAGGAGCAGGGCAGGGGTTTCACTCGTGCTGCAAGTCAGCCTCATGGGGCTGCAAATCTTCATCCCCCTCCCACCACTGCTCACACATCAGCCTCACACAGAGCTACTCATCCTCCCTTTTCAGGATCCTACTGGGACAAACTTCACCAGGACTGTGTCATACATGAGGAGCAATTTCACCCCTTTGATTTATCATTTCTGTACTTACCCTGCCACTACTTCCTGCCCAGTTCTCAGTGTGACTTACTGGGTGGAGAAGACTCCAAAGCCTTCGGCAGCTGATTAGTAGCAGAGATTCAGGAACTTGTCATTCAGTGGGTGTGGCCTCTGGGTTTGTTTACTCTGGCCTCCTGTGTGAAACTGGAGGCTGCAGAACTTCCCTTAGTGAACATCCCTGACCGCAGGGTGCCCTGAGCTCACCAAGGCCTCGTGAAACAACAGCAGCAAAGCAGCACGGCCAAGACAGTTGTGTCTTGGGAGTTTCTTTCATACCCCTGTCCTGGTATTCAGCCTCATTCAACGTGTGTCCTACCCCAATGGAATGTGGCCTTTGCCCTTTCTCCAAGCAATACTTACAGCCTCCTCAGCTTGTCTCTTGTAGGATTTCACTTTCGTTTGCAGCTTGTCCACCAGATCCTGCAGCCTGAGAATATTCTTCCTGTCTTCCTCAGACTAGGAAGATTGGTACACAGGAAAGAGAGTCAATTCTTGGTTCTGCATCACATGAGGTTAACAATTCCCCTTGGGGATGATGTGTGCAGAATGTGACTGGCTGTGAGAAAGCCCTGCCAGAGCAGGAGAGCTCCTGCCTTACCTGGTAGGTCAGTTCCTTCACCCTCCGCTCGTACTTGCGCACGCCCTTCACGGCTTCAGCGCTGCGCTTCTGCTCAGCATCAACCTCCCCTTCCAGCTCCCGCACCTGCAAGGACAAGCCCATCCCTGCAGCTTCCCTGACAATGTCTCTCCAAGGACACGCTCACTCAGGCACAGCCCCAGCCCTACACACCCTGGCCTCCAGCTTCTGGATCTGCTTCTTCCCTCCCTTCAGTGCCAGCTGCTCGGCCTCTTCCAGACGGTGCTGCAGGTCCTTCACCGTCTGGTCCAGGTTCTTCTTCATCCTCTCCAGGTGGGCACTGGTGTCCTGCTCCTTCTTCAGCTCTTCTGCCATCATGGCCGCCTGACCAGAGCAAAGGGTCAAAGCCATTTTGGGGCTGGAGATATTCAGGGGAGAGTACATTCATCATCAGCAATGCCAGGAGCACCCAACTCACATCTGTGATGGCCTTCTTGGCCTTCTCCTCAGCATTGCGGGCTTCCTGGATGGTATCCTCCATCTCACTCTGGATCTGGGCAATGTCTGTTTCCAGCTTCTTCTTGGTATTGATCAAGCTGGTGTTCTGTTTCAATAAAAATTTGTGCAGTTATATCCAAAAGAGAACA
The DNA here is from genome assembly GCA_013396995.1 of Dicaeum eximium. Taxonomy (NCBI): domain Eukaryota; kingdom Metazoa; phylum Chordata; class Aves; order Passeriformes; family Dicaeidae; genus Dicaeum; species Dicaeum eximium. The sequence goes on along the minus strand of VWZP01006157.1, from coordinate 36,692 downwards.
ATTATTTAAGAAATTTACTGTGTCAATATAAAGTTATCCTCTAAATATCTGTGCTGTTTTCCTGATATCTAATATCAGCATCTTGTTGATGTATCTTTTCAGGTCATACAGAGCTAGATAACAGAGAATTATTGAAATTTGAAGCAAGTCTTCTGACTGCTAATCAATCCTACAAATTTTGCTATAATAATTTTTCTTTGTACAAGTGTAATAATTCTGGTTCAGATAAAGTACTTCATTAAAAGATTTGATTTAGGAATTTAGACAGAAGAAAATCTGTAAAGGAAGGAAAGGGCCCATGAGGTTTTGAATCTTACCTGAGTGTGAAGGAGCTGAACTCTCTCACTTGCATCCAGAAGCTCCTGCTCAGCCAATTTCCTCGACCGCTCTGTCTGCTCCAGGGCTGCCCGGAGCTCCTCAATTTCAGCCTGCAGCAGGTTTGCTCTGCGCTCCACCATGGCCACCTGCTCCTTCAGGTCCTCCTGTGTCCTGAGAGCATCATCTAAGTGTATCTGGGTGTCCTTTAAGAGAATAAAGAGAAATTATAAGGTGAAGAATCAAGAGAAAGTATAAGAAGACACAGCACTGTTGCACAATGGCAGTTGCCATGAGTCCAATAATAATTATGGCAGTGTAATATATAATTATAGGAATATATTTATATGTGGACTTACTGTCCGTTTGTGCACAGTACCTTAGAAAATTTGGAGGTTTAGAAAAGTTAGAGTTAGAAAAGCTGGAGGTTGATTCATGGGAATCTGGAACAGCTGAAGTGTAAGGTCAAGTCCCTGAATTTTAGGACAGCGCACTTGAGTTGTTGAAGGAATTCCTGGATTAAACCCCCTTGAGAAACTCCCCTCAAGAATAAAGAAGCAAAAAAGATTTAAGAAGGTTTTTTCTACAGTGTGGGAGCTCTCAATTCACATGTGTAAGCAATCAGGCAAGAGAGGCAAGAGACCAGCATGGCTGACCAAGGTCAAACTAAACTGTAAAAAGGAAATGCATAGGTGGCAGAACAAGCACCAAATGTCCTCGGAAGAGTACAGAGATGCTGCCAGGATTTGTGGGGAGAGAATTATGAAAGCCAAGGCAGTGCTGGAGCTGAATTCCTGTTTTATTAAGATTTTGTGTGGCATCACATTGAGTATTGCATCTAGCTCTGGCTTTTCAATTAAGGACAGTTATTAAGGAACTGGAATGTATCCAGAGGACTGCAGCAAAGCCAGTATTGGACAAAGTAAATGCCTAAGTAGACATTCTTAGTGTGCCATACCTTGAGCACTGCCTGGGTGTTTCTCAGGTTCTTCTGTGCCTCTGCAGCCACACGATTGGCATGGCTCAGCTGGATCTCCATTTCATTCAGGTCTCCCTCCATCTTCTTCTTGAGCCTCAGGGCTTCATTCCTGCTCCTGATCTCAGCATCCAGAGTGCTCTGCATGGAGTCCACAATTCTGAGGTGGTTTCTCTTCATCTGGTCAATCTCCTCATCTTTCTCTGCTATCTTCCTGTCAATCTCAGACTTCACTTGGTTGAGCTCAAGCTGCAGGCGCAGGATCTTCCCCTCCTCATGTTCCAGGGAGGCCTGGAAAAGTGGACACAAACATTGATAAAATCTAAAATATTTTCAGAAATCTCAGCTGCACTGCACAGCCAGAGCAGAGGGGAATCCAGGCCTTTTTAGCCCTATTCCCAATTACTGCAGACACCAGTGATTATGATCATGTACCTCAGCTTCCTCCAGAGCAGCCTGGATTTCAGATTTCTCCTGCTCAATCTGCTTCTTCACTTTCTCCAGCTCATGGATTGCCTTTCCTCCCTCAGCAATCTGCTCCGTCAGGTCAGAAATCTCCTCTGTGGGAACAAAGATCCATGGCATGGTCAGGCACAGAGAAGAATGGGAAGGGCCCTGTCCCACCAAGGTCACAGGCATCTCTGCAGACCTGCAGGCACAGACCTATGCACAATGCTGGTAATGGCTGACGGTGAGAAAGGCCAGTGAGGAGCAGAGGGACTTACGCTGCAGGTTCTTGTTCTCCCGCTTCATTGTTTCCAGGTGGTCCAAGGACTCCTCATAGGCATTCTTCATCTTGAACAGCTCCGTGCTGAGAGAGCGAGACTCCTTCTGGGAGGCCTCCAGCTCAGCCTGAGTTTCCTCATACTTCTGCTTCCATTCTGCCAGGATCTGAAGAGAAACGGGGTGTGAGTAGGGCTGTGGCCATCACAGGGGCATGCTCTGGCCGTGAGTGCTGGTGCTGGAGGCCAAAAGACCTTGTCAAAGTTCTTCTGCTTCTTGTCCAGAGCAGCGCAGGCAGCGTTGGATCTCTCCACATCAATCATCAGGTCCTCCACTTCATTCTGCAGCCTCTGCTTTGTCTTTTCCAGGGAGGCACATTTGGCATTGACAGCCTCAACGTGTTCCTCTGCATCCTGCAGGCGCTGGGCCAGCTTCTTCCTGGGAAGAGAGAAGCACAGTGCCATGTTAGAGCATGGAAGGGTGTCAGTTCTACAACGTCGTAAGAGGGCCGGTGTGTCAATTTGAGGGTTTTTAGTCAAGCACTTTTCACAGATGTGTAAGAATCTATCCTGTGTTGTGTACTATTACCTATTAGGCCCGTCTTACCAATTCTAGTCCTAAAGCCAGTGTTTTCCCATCCAATCTCTCTCTTTTTCTCTCCCTCTCTCTCTCCCCATTTTTTACAAAGACAGGATATCCTTGCCTTCATCCCATTCTTGTGTTAACCACTCTCAGAGATTCCAATTTGCCTTGACCAGCCTCCATATTCTCCAGTCATTTTCCTGCTTCCCCACGTACTTGGCCTCCTCGAGCTCCTCCGTGCGCTGAATCGCGTCCGTCTCGTATTTGGTTCTCCACTGGGCCACCTCGGCGTTGGCCTTGGACAGGGCTCGCTGCAGCTCCCCCTTGGCCTCCTGCTCCTCCTCATATTGTTCCCGGAGCAAGTCACAGTCGTGGCGAGAGGACTGCAGGGCATGGGCCAGGGCGTTTTTGGCCTAGACAGAGAGTGGGGTTGCGTCAAGGAATGGTGATATCTCAGGAAATCTCTTCCAATTAATTAATTTTACACTACAACATGACTGCTGGAAGAGTGTTTGCAATGAAGGACAGATGTAAGCCTGAAGGACAAAATCCATTAATCAAACTTATTTCAGAAACCAAAGCCTTCCCCCAGGATGGCTTGTGCTAAGCAGATCCTGTCCCCACAAGGCAGTGTGAAGCTACAAGGGTTCTCAGTGGCCAGTGGTAAGAAATTCGGTATAACCTTAATTTCTTCCTCTAGATGCCTCTTCAGTTCTTCAATCTGTTGGGTAAATCCTTGCTTGCCCCTAGACAGCTGAGAAATCAGAGCATCTTTCTCATCTACCTGTCGTGAAAATTCACCTGGGGAAGCACACAAATAAGAAGACATTTTAATTGTCATTTATGACACAAACAAGCTGGTATAGGAGTCATGCCAAAACATATGGGAGTGTCTCTCACCTGCTTCTGTCTGCAGACGAGCTCTTTGAGCATTGAGGTCATTGATCATGCGCTGATGCTCTTCTTCCTTGCTCTTAATCTCACTCAGCTGATCTTCCAGTGTGCGGCACATCTTCTCCAGGTTGGCCTGTGCAGATCACAAAGAATGAAAGAAGATTAATAGCTAGATGCCTTCTTATTATGAACAGCAGGATTCAAACCTGAAAAACATGAACAGACTTGCAAGTTATAGAACATTCCTTGGAGTTAGAATGCTAGAAACAAGTTTCATAAAGAGACACGAGTTAGATGGTAACCTGGCCGTAATTTTAAGGGATATTCTTCAACATTATTTAGTTTCATTATTTTTTTTTTATATTTTTCCATACCTTGGCTTTGGAGACAGACTCCATGTTACTGGCCAGGTCATCAATCTCCATCTTCATCTCACTCTTCTCCTTCTCCAGCTTCTGCTTCACGCGTTGCAGGTTGTCGATCTGCTCGCCCAGCTCAGCTGTGCTGTCCGCGTGCTTCTTGCGCAGGGCGGCAGCCGTGGCTTCGTGCTGCAGCGTGGCCTCTTCCAGGTCACGGCGCATCTTCTGGAATTCTGCCTCCCGCTTCTTGTTCATCTCCACCTGAGCTGCTGTGGCCCCTCCTGCTTCTTCCAGGCGCTCGCTGATCTCCTCCAGCTCCCTGGACAGGTCAGCCCGATGCTTCTCTGCTTTAGCGCGAGAGGTTCGCTCTGCCTCAATTTCCTCCTCCAGCTCCTCAATACGGGCCTGCAGAACACCAGGGACCCTTCACAGCCGTGCCCTCCTCCTGCCTCAGCTGAGCCTGAGCAAGGGAGGGCAAGGAACAGAGACTTGCCTGCAGCTCCTTGATCTTCTTCTGGAATTGCATGCCCAGGGCTTGCTCATCCTCGATCTTGCTCTGGATCTGGCTGATTTCAAAGTCTTTCCTTTGGACAAAGTGAACCGTGTTAGAGCTCAAAGAAAAAAGACAAGTGCTGCAGCCCAGCACTCAGGTGCCCCAGAACTTACTTCTTCAGTTTCTCATCCAGCTGCTGCTTATCATTCTCTAAATCCATGATGCTGTCCTGGGCCAGCTTCAGGTCTCCTTCCAGTTTCCTCTTGGCTCTCTCCAGGTCCATGCGCAGTTTCTTCTCTTGCTCCAGGGACCCTTCCAGCTAAACACAACAAGACCATCAGGGCTCTACCATCCAGATCAGATTCCATACCTGTCCTGTTCCTGCTCTGTGTCTGTGTGCTTACATCATCCACTTGCTGTTCCAGCTTGATCTTGGCTTTGGTCAGAGTATTGACTTTGTCTTCCTCTGCCTGCAGGTCATCCAGGGTCTGCTGATGGGCCTCTTGGAGGGCTTTCTTCTCTTTTGTCAGCTTGGCGATGGTCTCGTCCAAGGCTGCCATCTCTTCAGTCAGGTTTTTCACCTACAAATATAAGCATGTTTTAAAATTTGAAAGAAAGCATGGTCAGTGGTTTTGTGTTTCATTTATCTCTTGGATGCTCAAAGAAGCTCAGCTCAAGATTTTCCAAAGCCAGCATGTCTTTTGGTAAGTTGCCTCTTACTCTGAGAGTCTGTAATTTCCTGACCCTTTATGTGACTGCCAGTGTGTGTACCTTGTTTTCAGTGGCGTGTTTTTCCTTCTCCACCTTGGCCAGTGTTAGCTCAAGGTCATCAATATCCTTCTTCAGCTCTGAACATTCGTCTTCCAGCTTCCGCTTCTTGGCTGTCAGCTCAGCATTAATTTCCTCTTCATCCTCAGCCCTTTCAGTCACCTCCTTGACTTTGGCTTCCAGCTGGATTTTGGTTTTGATGAGCTGGTCACACCTTTCCTCAGCATCAGCCAAAGCATCAGCTTCCTGGTCGGATAATGCAGGAAATATTATTTAGTACTGAAGGAACCAATGTGAATTGGCAAGACGTTCAGAAATACTTTTGGGGAAAAAACAGACTATGCAATTATGTTGCAAACTACAAATCTAGGAAAAGTTTTTAGTTAGTTTTCTTTGGACCTTTTGCATCATTAATACAGCTCTGTTTAGCTACATTTAATTTCAACCTATTTATTTTGGGTATATCAGAAAGTCTCTTGGATTTAATTGATATTTTCCTTTTCTCCTTTAGAAGGTGATTGTGTCTTATTATGTACTAAATTCAAATTTACGTGGAAGTGTTGAGAAATGTGAATAACTTTACCAACAAGGAAATATTTGAAACTCCCATTAGTAGCTTTATACTCAGCCAGTGCTGGCAATGAACAAAAGAATAAGATTCATCATTCCCTGAAATAGACATTTCAACTCAAGTGTATTGCCAAAATGTTTTTTATGGTTCTGGGAGGCCAAAAAACATTGGAGACACACGTATGGAGATGGTGCTTGTGTTGCAAGTTGTAATGGGCATCTGTGTCTTCTGGGAGTAGTAGCTACAGGAGGTGAGGTGAGATCTGCTACAAGAAATGGTAATCAGCTCTTCATTTTGACAACTGAGTTTAGGCAGAGTAGTAAGTCAATCAAACTACTCTCTCTTTTAAACTACATACACTACAGTGTAAGCTGTAAGGTTTTATGTCTCACATAATGTCTCCCATGCGGCTTTATGAACTCACACGGACACATGTAGGTATGAAGACTAAAAATTCATACTTTCTAAACTCCAGCTTGCAATAGTAAGATTTAGTGGAGAAAGAATGTGGCCTTAATTTTACCTTTAGTTACATGTTATTAGGCTTAAAGTCCTTTAGAAAGCTTAGTATGTAATTTGAGAGTCCTGTATTAGGAAAAAAATAGTGTGATCTTATTTATTTATAAAAGTATAGAAAAATGTTACTTACAGACTGCACTTGGAGCTGCAGGTCATTTTTCTCCTGCACAAGTTTCACCATTTTCTCCTCCAGCTCCTTCCGCTTTGCTTCAGACTTCGCAAGCTCCTCCTTGGTTTTCTCAAACTCTTCTTTCATGTTGGCCATCTCCTTCTCAGACTCTGCACTCTTCAGCAAGGGCTTGATCTTGAAGAACAGCTTCATCCATGGCCAGTGTTTGACATTCATGAATGCACGAATGTTGTACTGGATGCAGAAGATGGATTCCCTGAGGCATAATTAAAATGTGCAATGAATATTCTCAGTCTGATGAGAGTCAACACTTTCCCCCAAGCAGAGTGACTTTAACCGAAGAAGAGGAAGGTGTACCTCCGCTCCACCATTCTCTGGTACTCCACCCTCATCAGGAAGCCCCTGCACCTGGCCTGGGTGCGGGTGATGAGCTGTGCCAGCTTCTCATCCCGCATCTCCTCCAGGAGTCCCAGCAGCCCAGCTTTGAAGAACACCTTGAGAGAGGGAATGTTGCAGCACATCACTGTCAGGTAGAGCAAAGCCCAGGCAGACAGTGAATGGGGGGGTTTGTACCTTGGTGTGTCCAAATTTGTACTGGGTGTGGTCCACATCGATTGAGCCAAGGAGCTTCTCAGAAGCCTTCTTGCTGTCGATGAACTGTCCCTCAGGGATGGCACTGGCATTGAGCACCTTGTATCTGTGGAATCAGAGGAAGATAAGGCTATTTTTTTTCCAAGCAACACACAGTAGCCCCTAAACCCCACCAACTATTTTTGAAAACAGGGCACAGCCTAAATGGACCCGTGAATGAATCAACATTGTTTTTAATGATGTTGACAAATGCAGAGCTCTCACCTCTGTTTGAAGTCAGCGTAGAGGACTCTGCTGGGGAACCCTTTCCTGCAAATCCTGATCCCTTCCAGCACGCCGTTACAGCGCAGCTGGTGCAGCACCAGCTCGTGCTCCATGGCACCTGGCAATGCAGAGCACAAACGAACAGCACAGATTGCAGTGCAGAGGGGAAAGGATGTATCAGAGCAAGGATCTTTCTGTTTGAGCAGCTTACCAGGTGTTTTAGTCTCATTGGGGATGATACAGCGCACAAAATGGGGGTGAGTGCTCCGCAGATTGGTCATCAGCTTGTTGAGATTCTCCTGTGGGATCATGCATAGTAGTTAGATAAAAGAAATTTACTCTTGCATTCTTTGTACCTACATGCCAAGGAACTAATATAATAAATCATAGGAGAAAGAAGCTTTCAAACTCAATGTTTAGATTTAATCAAACCTTCTATATACTTTTTATTGAAAAGTATTCTCATTAAAAAAATGTTTAAAATTTTTCACCTTTTTTGGAGGAAGTAAAACGCTACTCTATAAATATTTTAACATAAGCCTTTTTGGGATAAATATTTTTCTTACATGACAGACTCTGAAAAATATTTTTCAGAAAACATGGGAGTGAACTTTTATAAGGAATTCAGAGAGCCAAATGAAGACTGAATCCTAAATTTGAACAGAAAATCACTATGGAATGCACTTCGTACTTAGTATCACTTCTTTAGAAAACTAATGCGGAAATACAAACCTGAGTGTATTTAGCTTAGTTTTGACAATATGTTCATGTCACTTTATAAAATGAGTATAGAAAATAGAACCCATACTTTACCCTGAAAAGAGCTGAGACAGTCTGGAAAGAAGAACCCTTCTTCTTGCCTCCCTTCTTGCCACCACCACCACCACCACTAGCCTCTTAAAAAAAAAA
>VWZP01006157.1:0-28572 GCA_013396995.1 Dicaeum eximium | reverse complement strand
AAAAAAAAAAAAAAAGTTTTTCAATATAGCCTTTTTTATTGCATCTTTACATATCACAAATGTTGAAAAAGAAAACTTAGAAAAATAACCTGCTTCTGCTCCACCATAAGCAGCAAAAAGTAAAGCCAGTGTCTTCACAGATGATTTCTGGTACAGCCCAATGACAGTTTCGTTCAGAGGGTCCTTGTTCTTCTCCAGCCAACCAGAGATGTTGTAGTCCACTGTTCCAGCATAGTGCACCAGGGAGAAGTGGGCCTCAGCCTTGCCTTTGGCGGGCTTGGGCTTCTGGAAGTTGTTGGACTTGCCCAGGTGCTGGTCATAGAGCTTGTTCTTGAAAGAGGTGTCAGTTGCCTTGGGGAACATGCACTCCTCTTCCAGGATGGAGAAGATGCCCATGGGCTGGAAGATAGTTCAATAAACAAGAGAGAATGCCTGTAGAATACATGATTATGGCTTGCTCTCAAAGGGAATGTAGTAAAAGACAGCAAGCTGAAAAACAAACTTTGTCATGTAGAAAGTTTATTCCTAAAAAGTGAGTTGAAAAGATTCACCTGCTTGATTTACACTTTGGCATTGTGATTCAGGAATGTTTTCTATGCCAAAGACCATGTTAAAGTTCATGAGGAGAAAGAATATATTTTAAAGTATTTTTCACAAATGTGTCCATTGCATATTTACTTCTGTTTTATGAATTTTCAATCAGTGCCCTAAATTATATGGAGCTAAAAGAAATCTCCATTTCTTCCCTCTCAGAGGTCAGGCACTATACTTGCCTTGCTGTGAACCATACAGAAAAAATGTGTCTTCCTGGTAACTATTCCAGAACCCTAAGAAAAGATTTTCATTTTAATTTAGGAACTGCCCTAGGTTTTTGAAGATAATAGCCTTTAGCCAAGCAAATGGAGATACCTTTCATGCAGAGAATGTGTGAGAATTGCTTCTATAGTTTTCTGTGGACTTCATAATATCTATAATGGGTAATTAGCAATAATACAGGTCAAGATATATTTCTACAACTAAAACCGAATACAAGAATCCAAACATGGGAAATTTAAAACAGTGGGTTCTTGAAAATGGAAGACATCTTGAATTAAAACATACCTTCTCAATGAGCTCAATGCAGGCAGCCAGGTCCATCCCAAAATCAATGAATGTCCATTCAATCCCCTCCTTCTTGTACTCCTCCTGCTCCAGCACGAACATGTGGTGGTTGAAGAACTGTTGCAGTTTCTCATTGGTGAAGTTGATGCACAGCTGCTCCAGGCTGTTGAACTGCTCAGTGGAAAAAAACCCACAACAAGCAGCCCTCATCAATATGCCCAGTTCTTCATCATTCTCCTCCAGCCTTTATAAATCTCCCCAGTTAAAACACAACTGTATTATCAGGACCACACCATAACAGAACCTATATGCAGCTCCAGAAAGAAATACCTACATAATGGAAAATGAGGCATTTTTTTCAGAGCAAATTTTTTTAATCTCTTAAAGGTAATAAAATACTTCAGCATTTTTTTATTCAGCAAAAAAGATGAGTGCATACTCTTCTCTCCAAATAAGAAAACTCTTGATATTTTTGATTAAACACATAACTATTCATTCCTTGGTTCTTTAAACAATTTCAACATCTTTAACTCATATATTTGCCAATGCATCTCCTAGTTCTGCTCCAGAAGCTCTTTTAGAAATTTATTGGAATTTTTTGGTGTTATTTAATCCTTAACATTAAGCTATTAAATAAATATAAAATTCTATTACATATAAAATTCTATTACATATAAAATTCTATTTGCTGCTTCTGCAAACAACATGACTCTGTGCTTGTACTGATAGAGCTTTTGAGGATTTTTCTTTCTGCTAGAAAAGAAAATGACTGGGTTTTTCTTTTTCTGCATAAAATTGCAAATGACTGGCGTGTTAAACCTTCAGAGGAATATTACTTGCAAGACCTCTGATATAACAATCCTTCCCTTCAAGAGCAGCCCTCAAAACCTGAAATCCTTACATCAAAGATCTCAAAGCCAGCAATGTCCAGGACACCAATGAAGTACTGCCTGGGCTGTTTCGTGTCCAGCTGCTCATTGATGCGAACAACCATCCACAGGAACATCTTCTCATAGACAGCCTTTGCCAGGGCACCCACTGAATTGTATACCTAAACCAAAGAAGAATGGAGCAGAAGAAATACGATATCCAGAGCAAATAGTAAGTGATTCAAGTCAGAGGTTCCCAGTCACCAGCTGGTTGTTGTTACCTGCTGCACAGTTTGGCCCTTGGTCACGTACTCATTCCCCACCTTGACTCGGGGGTAGCAGAGGGCCTTGAGCAGGTCTGCTGAGTTCAGACCCATCAGGTAGGCAGCCTTGTCAGCAACTAAACACAAGGACAAGGAGACAGAAAAATTAAGTCTAGCAAGATATGTAGCACTTTGAGTGATGAACCCTGTCCAAAACAGCTGCAATAATTAATGTTCTTGTGATCAAATTTTGCTTAATGGATCTCAGAGGAACCATGACATAATTATCTAATTGAAATCATCTTTGCATTGAATGTTTTACAGAGCAGTATATCTAGAGGCTATATGTGTCTTTAAAAATCTTCCCAGAAACATCTAGAAGCAATGTATTTATTAAAAATTATTCCTGGAATTAATGAGTAATTTTGCCCTAAAAAGTAATTTATTAAATAGAAGTTTTATAACTGAATATAATGCCTTTATTTTCTTAGATATTGTGCAGAAACAATTTTTTTCAAAAAATCTTTTCTTTCTCAGTGGATCTAAGCACACTGAGCAAGTTATGCTGATTCAAAGTGGTAGCTCAGGACAGATTTTTGGACATATATGCAGCTGGTAGTGCAGATAATAATGAGCAGCAATTGAAGAGAGTGCATTTTGGATGGCAGTTTCATACCCATGTACCATCTCACCTAAACACATTTCTACTCCATCTTCCAAATACTGAATTATTATTGCCACTTCTATTTCTAGCAGGTCAGCCAAAGATTTTGCTGATACCTTCTGTGCCATCAGGCTCTGCCTGCTCCTCACGCTGCTTTTGCTTGAACTTCAGGTTCCCATAGTGCATGACAGCCCCTGTAAGCTTGTAGATGGCTGTTTTCTCATCAGCACTGAATCCCAGGATGTCAATGGCACTCTGCAACAGGAACAGTAAAATAAAAGTTTTGCCTGGGAGATGACAACAGTTACAATACTCTGAATTGCTACTTACATCTGTGGCCATGAGCTCCTCCTGGTCGTTAATGCTGGCGACAGTGATCTCCCCTTGACTCACAAACTGGTAGTCATATGGGTTGGTGGTGATGAGGAGCATGTCTGAAAATAAGAAGATGGATCATGTAGGCTTAGTTTGGTCAAGCCAGTAATAGTGTGAGCTGATATTCAGCAATCTTCCTCCAAGTTAGTAATTCCTCCTACCGATTAGCTCCGGCTTCTTGTTGGACATGATCTGATAAAAGATGTGGTAGCTCCTTTCCGCCTTGAGCTGGAAAGTGACTCTGGACTTCTCCAGCAGATCTGGAGGGAAAATTTAGTTAGAAACAAGAAGAAATGAAAAATAAATAAATAAAAAAAAAAGATAGGAAGAAAACAGGGAAGGGAGTATAAGGGAGTATAGATGGTGGTGTGAAAATACATTGTTTGGATACATGGGGGAATGGCTGGATTGTGTACTGCTCAGGAAAGTGTCTTACATGTTTCAATATCTGCAGAAGCCAGTTTTCCTGTGGCACCAAAATGGATTCTGATGAATTTGCCCTTTAAAGGAATAAAAGTTTTTTAAGATTTACAATGTAGAAAGTATATCTGAAATGAAGAACTTTGGCATTTATTCCACTGGGCACAAGTTTTCTACTTAGAGACATTTTCTTAAAATCATTTGTATTTCCACCACTAACATAAAGTTGTCTTTTTCATTTTTGACCATGAAAATACTCAGCAGTGGCACAACTGTATTTTATGTACATTGAGTGTACAAATTAGAAGGACTGTATGCAATTCATTAGCCAAATTATTCTAACTATATCCTGCATACAGGGAGCAGTTACCTTAATGATACAGAAATAGCAATTTAAGTAGTTCAGCTGCTTAAATCTGAATTGTGATCTAATAAACAATTTCACTTCTGATTATTAAATCTAAAATACAGCAAATATATTATTCAATTAGAAAATATCTCTTCCCACCCCTCCCTCCCTTCCTTCTTTCTCTTTCTTTCTTCCTTTCTTCCTTTCTTTCTTTCTTTCTTTTCCTTCTTTCTTTCTTTCCTTCTTTCTTTCCCATCTCTCCTAGCCTCATTCCCTTTGTTCTTGCAACTCTGTCTGTCTCTCAGAAAATTACTAGAAATGTAAGTAAAAATAATCAGAGCTATTTTTTAACATTACAATATGTTCTAGGAGAAAGACCTCATGACTTGGTATTTTTGTTTGCATTTTAATGTAAAACAGAATTAATTCTTTGTGTTTTGAAATCCGGAGAATTATCTTTAGGATTAGTGGCAAAGCCATGGTAAGAAAATTCAGTTTTACCCTTGAAAACATGGTGGCTGAACAACCGAAAAGAATGACTGACACAAACTCCGGTTTACTATGTTACAGGAATTATTTTGTTAAGCAACTTACAAAGCGTGAGGAGTTGTCGTTCCTCACGGTCTTGGCGTTTCCAAAGGCCTCCAGCAGTGGGTTGGCGCTGATGATTTGATCCTCAAGCGTTCCCTGCAGGGTGATAATTATTGCTAGTTATCCTTTCCAAAAATCATGTCAGGAACTAAGGAAAGCATTGATCCCAACATGTGTTAGCTAATCTACCTGCATTTTGCCTGATGTCTGCTCCTCCTTCTTCTTGTCCCCACTGGCTGCAATTGTTGCAAAGTACTGGATGACACGCTTTGTGTTCACAGTCTTCCCGGCACCGGATTCTCCGCTGCCCAAGCCAAGAGAGAAGCAGAGGGTGCGTGGTCAGGCAGGAGGTGCCCTGGCACCGGGCAGCCCCGCAGGGACCCGTGCAGGGGGTACCTACGTGATCAGGATGGACTGGTTCTCCCGGTCTGTGAACAAGGCAGAAATACGGTACTTAAAACTCAATGAACAACAGAGAAAGAATGAAACCTAGTCAGGTAAGTTTAATGTTTTGCCTAATGTCAGCTTGACTTAAACAAGCAAACCTCCACATACATCACTGAGTGCAGAGATGTCTTTCATTTAAAACAGTAGAAACATTGCTATGAAGACAGTACAACAGATATGTGTGGGCCAGATCCAAGAAAGCTTTGAAAAAGTCTCTTCATTTTACTGAGACAGAGTATCCCTTCAGAGAATTTAATGGTCCAATGCCTCTGAGGCAGACAGAGCTACTCACCAGTCAGCATGAACTGATAGGCGTTGTCAGAGATGGAGAAGATGTGTGGAGGGGCCTCCTGGCGCTTCTTGCCTCGGTAGGCCAACACCACCTCGGGGTTGTACACCGGCAGCCACTTGTAGGGGTTGACAGTGACACAGAAGAGACCCGAGTAGGTCTGCAAGGAAGGGACACGGCACCTTGGCTTCCCCTGAGCCTGGCCCAGCAGCTCCTGAGGCTGCCCAAAGGAAGCTGCTGCTGCCACTTACGTAGATCATCCAGGCTGCGTAACGCTCTTTGAGGTTGTACAGCACAGCGGGTTCGTGGAGGTGGGTCATCATGGCCATGTCCTCGATCTTGTCATACTTGGGAGGGTTCATGGAGAAGATCTGGTCATCCTTCACAGTCAGGGTCTGTCAGAGGAAGAAGGAAACACATGTCAGCTAAGAATCCAGAGTTGGGATCAAATGTTGTCCTTCGCTCTTGTTTTTGACTCACCTCTCCCCCTTCAGTCTTGACAGTGACTTTGCCTGATTCCCTGCTCGTGACTGTCCCTTTCACAAAGGATTCTTTTGCATGTACCACAAAGACAGATGTCTTGGCATCAAAAGGTTTGTTCTGGGCTGCAATTCTCTCCTTCTCTGACTTTCGGAGGTAAGGAGCCGCCTCCCCAAAGATGGCCATCTCAGCGTCCGTAGACATGGCTGCACTTTATGGAGGGGCTTGCCAGAGCAGAGAACACTGTGGAAGAGCAGATTTGTTGCTCAAATTTGCTAAAAAGTAAACACTTGTTAGAAGAAAAGAGAAATTGTGGAGAAAAAAGAAACTATATTAATACTGCTTGTAGCCTTTTGAAAGGAATTGTGAATTTTTGCATTGGTGCAATTCAATATTCATGGAAAATGTCAAAATTATATTTTGAGGGATTATTTGGCTTATGCTGAAATCACATTTAAATAATCTATGGACACTTAGAATTTAAATATTCAGTCACTGTACTGTAGAATTACGATCCTCAAAAATCTTTTCAACTAATAAGGCACTGTTAAAATTAATTTGGAATTATTATAATGTTTTTTCCTCACAATTGATAGTTTTCCACAAAGCTCAGAATGCTCATAGTCCACTGTTTGAATGGCATACTGAAAACTCAAGCTTTTTAATGGCTCAGTTTCAGTATTTAGAACATTTTTATAATTGTATTAAGCATTCAATTTTCTCAAATTTATTAACTGCTTGAATCCAGACTTAAATTGCAACATGCCTGTTAAAAGAAGATTAATGCTGTTCAAACCACACTGAGATAGCTCCTTTTTTAGTACTTTCTTTTGTTTTTTAAAAATTAGTAGAATTTTAGAGAAAAACAAAGTTCAAAGATTTAAAGCTCTAATGAAGTACTTAAAAATAAGGAATTTTAAGGACTGTCTTAATTTCTCTGAAACATATTTTTCTTCCCCCTGCCCTGAGGAGAAAAAAAAACAAAAACAAAAACAAACAAACAAAAAAAAACCCCAAACAAAAAACCAGTGGGTAGCTTAGGAAAGCATGTAAATATCTCTTTCTGTGTAGAGTAAGGTACCTGGTATTTACACAACATTTAGGTAACTGGTATGTACACAAGATTTAATCTTGTGTTTATTTGTACTAAAATAAGAAAATACATAACATTTTGTCTCTGGGGGAATAGGTAGTGGCTTCCAGAGGAGGGGGGCTGCATCTTCCATTTCTTGTGAGGTGAAGAACAAGCAGAGCAGGGAACAAAGGGCAGCATTGCCTTTTACAGAGGTGATAATGAGAGCTTGGTTTCTTATATTACAGCTCTTTCTACTCTTACTGTTTTAGTGATTCCATGGCGAATTTCAGACAAAATATCACATTACTTTACATATTCTGAGACAAAATGCTGAATTTTGCAGTTTTCCTACTGTATTCTTAGGTCAGTTACACAGCTACTACAGCAATGATGGGAAGGCAGTACACCTCACTCCCTCTTAGGTGAGTTAAGCAGAAGTGAAGAATGTCCCCATAGGGATTTTCTGGCCTGCCACGAATAGTCAGAAACTTCAAACACAGCTCCTTAAAGAGTGGACCAGATGACCTTATGAGATCCCTTACAACCTGGACTGTTCTATGATTCAGTAATTCACTTGAAAACCTTATCAACCTCCAGCATCCCACCACCTTATCCTGTGACTACAGTGGACTTGAGAATATACAATGAAACAGTGACCATTCACTCAGCCACACACACCCCACCCCAAAGGATCTGTCTCTGCCCCTAAGAATTAGTAAATCAGCCTCTTACCTCTCGTGACACCAGATGTGTGGCTCGTGGGCTGGCAGCTGGTCAGTGCTGTAAAACAGAAATGGCAGTTCCCAAATTGCTGCTGCACAAACATCAAGAGTGAAAACATGCAGGTGCCTTGAAAACAGATTTATAATGGAGTCCCCTCCTGGACAGGAGCCCCGGAGGCAGCAGGAATGTGGTGGCACATTAGGCTGCCATCCCCTTCCTGCCAGCCTGCAGACCCATCCTCTTACCTTGGAGCTTTCTGTGGAGCCAGGGCTGACGTGGTGCAGGGACGTTTTATACGATCTCGCCTGCAGATGCTACAGATGCCTACTCTTTCTTCGGTCAAGAATATTTTGGCAAACCCTCTTTGGCTAAGCATTGTCTGGCAAACTGAACTAAGGGCATAATTGTCATTTGACATGACTAGATATAATTAGAAAATTTTGATGTCTTAGTGGCTATATGAATACGTCTCCTATAAATAATGTGACAAGGGTGTTAGGGAGAGAATCTGGACTAGTCAAAGCACTTAAAGAACTTGGATTCAGGACTTATGGATTCTATTGCTGGCTTTCCCTGCACTCACTGCACGACCTGGGATGGATTGCTTGGTATGTTTGTGCTGCAGCTATCCCAGCTGTACAATGGGAATGTCAGCTTTTATCTTTCCCTTGTGATGGTGTGAATCTTGTAAGAAATGCCTAAGAGGAATACATGAGGCAAGCCACTAAGAAGGAAGTAAGTATTATGAAAAGCATTTGGCGGATGTGCTGGTAAGATTCTGAAAGCAGAGGAACAATCTCTGTGATAGTGTGATAGTGCTGGTGCCTGAGAGTCATAGACAGGGCAAGATAGTATAAGGGACAAAGATTTTGTCACAGAAACAAGAGGCTGGGGTGTAGCTGAACTTACTGGGGTGGGTCTCAGAGAGAGATGTGAGGTCACTTCTGATACATAAAGAGGAGCATACTACATTAGTGCAGATATACCAATATGTACACTTGAAATTGCAAAAGTGGGAGATTCTCCAAGAAAGGTTATTATAAGCCTGTGCTAATTTGTGCTAAGGCAAGTTAAGATGTGATTTCTGCTATGTAGATCAGTGCAGCTTAACAACAGATGTTTCTTTCTTTTCTTGATGATACTTTAATTAATCAGAAACTACCCATATTGGCAGTTCAGGACAGGACCTCAGTTGTTTCTTCTGTCTTTTTTTCCAAGTCTGACCTTTCAATCTGTACCATAAATAAAAGAAATCCTTGAGGTAAAGATTTGGGCTTGTAGAAATCTATGCCATTGGAATACTCATACCCCCTTATACAAGGAATGATTATGGGTAATTAGAGTCTACATTTAAATTCCTGCAGAATTTAAAAACCCTTCACCAACACAAAGTTCAGCTCAGACATCCAAAAGACAACCTCAGTAAAGAAACTTGCAGTCCTCAGTTTATCCTTGTTTCCATTTCTGCTGACATAAACAAACCATGGTCTCAGTTGAAAGCCTGTCTCCCACTTATGTGCTTCCACTGTCAAACTCACCAACCAGGAAAAAATCAAAGACCCCTTCAGCCCTTCCCACCCACAGGGACACCTTCCACGCTCCCAGGTACCTCCAAGCTCAATCCAGTCTGGTCTTGAACACTTTCAGGGATGGGGCAGCCACAGCTGTTCTGGGCAACCTGTGCCAGGGCCTCAGCACCCTCATAGGGAAGAATGTCTTCCTAATATCCAATTTAAACCTGCTCCCTGTCAGTGGGAAGCTATTTCCTCTTGTCCTTGTCAAAAGTCCCTCTCCAGCTTACTTCCACTGGAAGGTTGCTAGAAGGTCTCCCTGGAGCCTTGTCTTCACCAGGCTGAACACCTCCAGCTGTCTCAGCCTGTCTCCAAAGTAAAGGATGCTTTTAGAGCATCTTCATGGCCTCCTCTGGATTCATTCCATCAGGTCCACATTGTTCTTATGCTGGGGGCCTCAGAGCTGAATACAGTGTTCCAGGTGGGTCTCACCTGAGTGAGGCAGAAGGACAGAAACCCTCCCTCCCCTGCTGCCCACACTGGGGGATCAGCCCAGCTGCCAGGACACGTGGCCGGGACACGCTGGGCTTCTCATCCAGTGACACCCTGAGTCCTTCCCCTCAGGGCTGTTCTCAATCCATTCTCCACCCAACCTGTTCTTGTGCTTGGGATTGCCCAGAAACATGTGCAGGACCTTACACTTGGCCGTACTGGACTTCATGAGGTTCACATGGGCCCACCTCTTCTACCTCTCCAGGTCCCTCTGGGTGACATCCCTTCCCTCCAGCATGGCACCTGCACTGCGTGGTTTGATGTCACCGACAAACTTTCTGAGGATGCCCCTGAACCCACTGCTCCTGTTGGATAAAGAGATATTAAACATCTCTGGTTATGTTTCCCCTTTTACAGTGGCAACTTCACCAGACAGCCACAACTTCTTAAGTATGATGCATAGTGGCTTAGCCATTTCCTCTGCCACTTCCCTCAGGACCTGTAGATGGATCTCATCAGGTACCATGGACTTGTGCACCTCTAAGTTCCTTAAATGGTCTCAAACCTGATCTCCTACAGTGGATGGTTCTTCATTCTCCCAGTTCCTGAGTTTGCCTTCTGCAACTTGGATGATGTGGCTTAAGCACTTGCTGGTTAACACAGAGACAAAAAACATCATTGAGTACCTCAGCTTTCTCTAGATCACAGGTAATGGGTGACCCAGTTTCTTCCAGAGAGGGCTGAGATTTTCCTATCCTCCTTTTATGACCAACATTCCTACAGAAGCTTTTCTTGTTGCTTTTGATGTCCCTGGCCAAGTTTAATTCTATCACAGCCTTAGCTTTCCTCTGCTCCTTGGCTGCCTGGACAATTTCTCTGTATTCTTCCCAGGCTACCTGTTCTTGCTCCCACCTTCTATAGGCTTTCTTTTTGCATTTGAGTTCATCCAGGAGCTCCTTGTTCATCCATGCACACCTCTTGGCATTTTTGACTGACTTCCTCTTTGCTGGGATGCATCACTCCTGAGTTATCCCTGAAAAATCCAAGGTCTGCTATCCTGGAGTCCAGGGCAGTGAACTTGTTGTGTCCCCTCCTTGCTGCCCCAAGGATCTCTAACTCCACCATTTCATGGTCACTGCAGTTAAAGCTGACCTTGAGTTGCACATTCCCCATCAGCCCTCCCTTGCTGGTGAGACCAAGGTCCAACACAACCTTTCTTCTCTATCACTTGAAGAAGTTACCATCACAAGGAAGTCCTGGACCAGTTAGAGTGGTTCCAAAGGAGGGCTAAGAACTGGAACACTGCTCCTATGAAAGAAAGTTGAGCTACCTCATGGAATCATAGAATCATTTTGGTTGGAAAAGGCCTCCAAGATCACAGAATCCAACCTCTGACCAAACACCACCACCCTCACTAAACCACAGCACTTTGTGCCATGTCCAGTCATTGGGATTGTTCAGCCTGGAGATGAGAAAGGTTCAAGGATACCTTCTTAAGGCCTTTCCATACTTAAGGAGGGCTTGTAAGAAAGACAGAGCAAGGAATTTAAACCACAAGAAGCAGTGGTTTTAAGCTGAAAAAATGTAGATTTCAGACAGATATAAGGCAGAAATACTTTATGATGAATGTGGTGAGATACAGGGATGGGTTTCCCAGAGAAGTAACAAATGTGCCACTGCTGGAGGCTGGGTTTGATGGGGCTCTCACCAGTATCCCTGAGGTCTTCTCTGAGTAGCTGCTTTGCCTTTCTGTTAAGTCCTGCTCTCAGTGGCATGTAGCAAGCCAGTTTTATGCAGTGCTGTCAGACTAGGACCTAAGGTAGCTTCTCACATGTGAGTCAGGCTGTGAGAAAGAATTCCTTCCTTGCTCCCTAATGTTCTCTCAGTAGTCAGATGACATTTTCCCGAGCTGCAAGTCATTCAAGTTTTATTTAGTCAAAGGCCAAATGTGTTTGGTCAGTGCTCTGAGGAGGACATAACTGTCACCTGTGTTGTGTAGCTATATTGTATGTTATTTTACCATATAGCTTTCCACAGCTATATTGCAGAATAGATCCATATATATTCTTTGTGAAAAAAATTGTGAAGGAATTTGTGAAGTTATTGAAGTAAAGGTGAATTAAAGATATGCTCAATTCCCAATTTTACTTCAGGAAAAAATACAGTATTGTGTACATTTGAATATAACATCCATAACTATGGTATGCAACAGTCCTACAACATCTAAAGGTAATTATAGATGGATATTCACCTCTAATTCTTACTGCTTTACAACTTTTCTGTACATGAGCAACAAACTGTTTGCCAGTATATTTTACAGTCCTAAACTCAGGTGACACCTTCTAGCATTATAAATAGAGTTACAGTGGTTTTCTGTCTTTTCAAATATTCTGAATATTTTTATTATCTTTTTACTGAATTGTGTTCTCAAATTCAAATTGTAGGCAATTTTTCTTGATGTGATTGTTTTATATTGTTCAAAGACAATGCAAAAAAAATCAAAATACATAATGAAGAAGAACTTTTGTTTAGTTTATGGAGCCTCACACAATTTCTACACATTGAGTGAAATCGATTTAGAGAGAATAGTAACAATTTAAACCCGAGGATGTTTATATCCACTCAGGCATAATGACAAATTCAGGTAATTTTCAGTGTACAGAGAGAAGAATAGAATTATCTGTGCTCTACCAGTGAAGCTGAGGAAAATGCCTATGTACTGAGCTCCTCTAAAATATGATAAAATATATGTAATAAAAGAAACTGTCCTGCTGCCTTTTCCATAAGCCACACATCTAGTGCAGCACTGACCTGTCTTCTCAATGTGACCTTCAGGGGAGCCTTTCAGGGCTCTTTTTAGGTTACAGCAACAGCTGAGAAAAGAAGTCACTGATTCCCACTGCTGCCAGGACTTAATGGAAACTCAGCAGGGCATGTCTGGAGAAATTGATTTATTCTTATGTGTTCTCGCTGATATGAGTGTCTGCTTCTCTTTGCCCACCATTTGCAGGGCGATATATACCTGAACCTTTTCCTTGTCCCTCTCAAGTCTCTTTCCATGTACAACACAGAGGGAAATAACATCATGCTGAACTAGCACAGCTAAAGTTTGCAGTGCTGCAGTATTTGCTTCACAATATCTAGGATCCAAGGTAGTGGAAAGGATCTCAACAGGATACGTTAATAAAACTGAAATTCTTCAGTATATTTATTCCTGATCTAGCTCTGGTCCTACTCAACAGCAGGCAACTTTTGACAAGTATAGTTGGGGCAGTAGTATGTGCATTGAAGAATGTGAGTTAGTTCAGAAAATTCAGAGTGGAAAATTAGAAGTATCTTACTGTTGTTCTGGTGACAGCATGTTCTGTCCACCCGAGTAACAAGGAGAGTCATGGTGCCCAAAGATGTATCGAATGACAGAACCCGTGCCATCTCAGTAGGCAGTGCTGTAAACATGCTCCTGCAATGCCAGCATCTGGCCAGGAATGGGAAGTTCTATTTCTTTCAAGAGCAGGTGATAATTTAGAGACAGCTTAAGTAGTAGCTTGGAAGCACTTCAGCCTCGTGTCTTGTAGGAAGCACTCAACTATCTGATGAACTCAAGGACTGATTAAACTCTAAAAATCTATAACTAGATGTATTTCATTATGGGATGAGATTTAAATAATGATGGTTTCAATATCAGAACAAAGTATCATCATAATTAAATAGCTGGAACGAAAAGCTGAATTAATCTGTCCAGATTTATTTTGACACCGTGTGATTGAGAGATGCTAAAGTCATCATCAGTTCCCTATAAGCTTCAACAGACCAGGAAGACAAAAGGTATGGCCAGGCAGCATAAATATCTGCTCACTCTTAAGCATGATAGAGGGAAATGGCATTACTCTGAGTGTTTCTAACTACCACATAATTGCATTGCAAACTACTAGAAAAGCTTTCAATATAAAAAGGCATTTCAGTGTCTTAGTTGTTTTGGTGGACTGTCATTAGCCCTTGCAAATCTGGTCATCTTGGTCTAACAAATCCCAGCTGACAGCTCCTGGTGACATCTCACAGTATATTTTCTGTTCCAGAGGAAGTCCCTTGCTGACATTAAATTTGGTATGCTCTAAAAATAAAAATGAATATGTTAAAATATTTATTTTTTCATTTTACTGTTGTCTTCTACCTCCACTTAAATAAGAATATACCAAAGGGACAATTCTTTAGCTGATATTTTACTACACTGCTGTAAAACACCTTGTTCATTGGAAGAAGTGCTACAGGCCAACAGAAAAATGTTGACAGTTTTTGACATTTTGACTAAAAAAGCAACAAGTATAAAGGAAGAGAATCTAGATGAAAAATGTAGGTGATTTACACATCTTGCTTGAAAATGTATTGATAAAATCATTCCAAAATAGCATGGTGCCATGAATGACTTGGATGCATGTCAGAAGTTTGGCAGATGATATAACCAATGATATTAGTACTGTGTTGCATAAAGCTTCCAAGAGAAGATTTATATATTAGCAAAGGCTTTGCAGGGACTTAATCAGTATTATTGAACTAGGAAAACACACAAAGACAATGGAAGCACAGGTAAGAAATATTGAAGAGTAATTTAGCTGAAAAAGTTAAACTAAAACATATGGAAAAAATAACCTGAAAAACTCTTAAGTAATCTTTGACAAAATACTGATGTGTTGGTTTTGAGTTTTTTTCCATCTCAGCTCTTTGTTCACAGGCTAGGAATTTCAGAAGTAATCTCAATTAATAATATCAAGGCAGAGAAACTAAACAGTACATTCAAGTTTCAAGGCAAAGTGGGAAAGAAAAAGTAATTTGGACTATGTTTATAGAGGTCAAAGATGGAGATAAATATGAGAAGAACATAACAGAAAATCAATGGATAGCCAAGGTTTTTGTGTCATTGAAACTACCAATACTGATAGCAGTTCTTTTAATTTCCTGCAGGGAAATCAGAGAATCAATTATAGAATGGATTCATTTGGAAAGAGCCTGAAAGAACCATGGGCAGGGACACCTTCCACTACCCCAAGTTGCTCCAAGCCCTGTCCAACCTGGCCTTGGACACTTCCAGGGATCCAGGGGCAGCCACAGCTTCTCTGAGTACCCTGTGCCAGGGCCTGCCCACCCTCACAGGGAAGAATTTCTCTCTAATATCTCATAGATAACTCTTCAGTTTAAATCTGTTACCCCTTGTCTACAACTCGGCATGGTGAATTCAAAGCAAGTTTGTAAGGAGCATATTCTCAAGTGTTCTTCTTCTGTAAGAAGCCAATATTGAAAGACTCATGTCCAGACTCTTGTTCAGACTCTTGCCCTCTCACAAAAGTTTACCCTGATGAATCTGAGGTATTCATCCTTTGTGGCAGCTTTATCTTCTTTCACAAAGCTGATCCTTCTTCCACTGATGATCAATTAAATTTACTGGCATGTTGGCCTATAAGCTTCTTGTAAAGAATCCATAGTCTCAGTCTTATTGGTTATCTGCTCTGAGTTCACAGGCAGTGAATTACACTGGAGAAAAGTCCATTTTATGCTGCCTTTCCTAGAACACAGCCTCATGCCAGGGAGCGTTTGCAGACAGGGGAAGCCAATCACTTATACTGATAAATCATGAGCACTTTTCTTGTCAAGCTTTTGACCTGTGCCAGCAACACATCTCCTAAACACATTTAAAGCATAACTGGACAGCTGGCAGTTTCTGGGACTCTTCCCAATGCAGTCTGCATCCAGCCTCACCATGCTTAATACAGAAATAGTTTACTTCTATAAGCACAAACAGTTCCATGCCAATTGGCCCAAGTTCCTGGACATGTTTAATTTACTAGTGTAGCTAGTGTTTAATTTACTTAGTGTAGCTGCAGTGTTACTCTGGAAAAGTTTGGAGTTATCTGTCCTTGGGAAAGGAAGGACCTGCTGGAAGAAGCAGAAACACCTTGATGAAAAAAGGGAATTAAAATCAATTGTGCCTCTATTAACTTCCTGCTAATGCTTCTATCTCTGCAGTGCTGGGCTCCACTACAGCTGGATGCAAAACACAGGGGAGTCAAAAGAGAAGAGGCAGATTGGGGGTAGACTCCAGCCACAGGCTGTCCTGCACAGTAGCAAGGAGGGGGCAAGGATCTGCAGTGCTGACATTCCCGTGGAAGAGGGAGGATTTTATTGTGCTGAAAATAGATCCTTCTTGAGATGGAGACCAGGCAGCTGCCTCATCCTTTGCCAGCTCTTAACCATGGCTTCCCCTCCCTCAGGTTCTGCGACTGGCTGTGAATTCAGGAGCAGGAATTACAGCAAGGCAGCAGAGTCAAGTGGGAAAGTGGAGGCATCTCAACATTACTAGTCTGTATCCCATTAGGACACTATCCTGAACCCCCATCCATGTATTTATCTTGGTACCATCCATCTCATGAGCTATAAACTTGACTTTAGTGTGTGGATGAAGAGATAGAGGTGGAAATAACACACGATTAAACTCCATGATATGATAAACTACATTATAAACTTTCATTGTATTAAATACCTTGCTGAACATCCTGAGGCTATGTAAAGTTTTTTCACAGTGTATCTTGCAGGTGTCTCACTTGGAAGCTGAGGATGGGCTGGTCAAATGGGTGGCTGTAAACTTTGAAAATTGTCTGAACTGTCTCAACTGTGGCTCACAACAAGACTCTTATCTTTCAAAATCTCCATCAAAACCTTATGAGTGAGTCACAGATTGCACCTTTGGCAAATTTGCTAATAAGGGATTTGTGTGACAGAGATTTAATCTGTCTGAACTTTGAACGAATAGGGCTTGTCAGATAAAGCTTATTGGAGTTAACTGAGTTTTTCTCCTTCCTAAGGCCAGTTTTGGTGATTCAGATGCATTCAGACTGTCCTCAGCCATTGCAAATGCAATCTTTTGTGCACATCCAGGGATGTATAATTCCCGGTTCATTCAGATTTCCTTTTTGTTGTCCTTGCTTTCAGATTTCTTCTGCTTATAGCTGTGGTATCAATGCTGTGCCTCAGTGAACACAGAGAGTCTCAGTGTCTCATTAAGAGTGTTTACACTCTTACCTATCTAATGGAAGTTGGAGCCAGGGGATAAGAAAACAGGCTCTGTGGATAGCCATGTCCAATACTGTTCTTGAGCTACAGTAGTCCCAGCTAGACAAGGCAGGGATTATTCATGGTGGCAAGCAAGCCCAAAACCTTTCTCAGTTGGAAATTCAAACTCTAACAAGTAGAGAGGAAAAACCTGTATTTATATATGTGTATTTCCTTTAAGTATTAATAAAATGAAGCCTTCAAAGAGAGCCACAGTGTGAAAGCAGATGTGTCACAGACAAGAAATCTCTCAGCAGGGCTCCTGTATCCTGAAGCCAAGAAAATGGGATAGGAGATACTGTGAATATTTAGGGAAGAGTGTCTCAGCATAAGGGAATCATGCACCTCCATCATCCAAAGAGCATTAGAAAGCTAAGTAATAGATGCATTTTGGTTTGAAAATGGGGGCACTGAGTTACCTGCTGGAGCCTTTCCTGTCAGCTGCTGGCTGCTTTTTACCTTAAGCAGATGAAAATCACACACAGAAAGATAAAGGTTTTGATGAAGCCATCAGTAGGACATGTGGACTGCAGGCCAGAGCTACATGGGGATGGCAGGAAAAAATCATGGGGATGGCAGGAAAAAGTCAGCAGAGATGTCAGGATCCAAGAAGAAGTATATTTTTCCCCACATCATGGGCTGGCCCTCCCTCCACATCCATGAGCACAGGGCTTCCATCCCTGCCAGAGTTATCAGGGTCCAGCTGCTGCTCTCCCAAGGGACACAAGTCACACTGAAGAAGAGCAGACAGAGTGTCAAACTCTTTGCAGGTGGACAAAGGGGCCCCCAGGGATCCCCCAGCATGTGGGTGTGAGTGGCACTGCTGCCCATTGCTGGCTCAGCTGGTTGTCTGGACTACACCTGGTGGAGGTTTGTTGTAGGTGTAGTCCTGTCCTGCTGAGAAAATTTCAGGTCAAGGTATCTTTCCTGATCTGCAGTGTAGGAGGGTGAAAAGAGCAGTGGGGAGGGAGAATAGAAGATAATACCTGTGCTTTTTACTGGATAGCAACTTGCCAGTCCTTCAGCCTTAAAACATATATTGGGCATCAGTATTCAATCAGCTCAAGGCCAGCAAAAAGCTCTAATTAAAGAAACTAATAGGAAATCCCTAATAGGGTGAAAGAGCAACAGGAGGTATGATGTTACTTTTTATATTGGCAGAGTTCTTGCAATAGCTCTTCTGAGAAACAGGGAACACCACAAGCCTTGTGGGAGAAGCCTACTACTCATTAAATCCCTTGTATCTAAAGCCAGTCACAGGTGTACCAAGTTAGTTGTGACTGCTGGAAAATCTGCATTATAACATGAAAATCTGTATTGTTTGTTGCTGTCTTGACAACTGAGGTGGTAACTTAATATGTGATCCACATGAGTTGTGTAACACTGCAGTAAATAAAACAATCCCCCGTTAGTTCAGAGGTAAGATGAGAGCACAGCAGTGACGAGTGACTGAAAATAAGAGCTGAGAGCATTAGCAAAAATCACGTGTTCTGTGGGTTTCCCAAACAGGCACAGTGATGTGCAGTGTACCAGTGTGATACTTTGGAAACTGTTAGGGAGCACAGGGGTGGCTCTGTGTAAAGTTCTGGTGGCACCTCTGCTGAAATATTCTGTGCTATCCCAGCATTACACATTCAGAAATTCTGACTCAAGGGGAAAAGGGAAGTTTGTGAGACCACAGGGGAGCAAAGAAACTCCCTTGAGGGAGGAGCTTGCAAGAGCTCAATTTAAAGCTCTTGGGCCTTGGCCATCACCCAAGGGGCACTAGTGAGCCACCCACTTGCTTTTAGGTACTTCAGATCCTTACAAATCCATCCTAGGGCACGCTGCCCCTCCAGGCTCCGTCTCATGCACTTTGCAAGCTTGACTTGCCAAGTGTGAAACCCACATCAGCCTGGAGCCAGAATCACCAGGCACGGCACGAGCTGCTTCGCCCAGGCAAGAAGAGGCCGCAGCTGGCCCTGGCCCCAGCAGCTTTCTGTGCACTCCATAAACACACAGAGAGCTTTGCCTGCCAGGTGTGTGCTCTGCCCAGGGGCATAAGCAGTGGCTGTGTCTGGCACTGCCTGTGCAAACAGAGGGGTGTCCTGGCTGCAGAGCAGCAGCACCTGGGCTCCAGGCTCTCCGTGGCCTCTTGGCAAGGGGGACATCCCTGCCCTGCTGCTGCCTGTTGGCTTCTGGTGACAGACATGTCAGGACACAAAGGCCAGCCCAGAGCATTGTCCTGGCAGTGGCAGAGATGGTGGCTGAGGCTGAAAAGCACAGGAATGATGAGACAGGCAGATGTGCTGAGGCTTTTCCTTAACACTTCCCCATTCCTCAATGCTCCTGGCTCAGGCACATCCCAATCCTGCTGTCTTTGTTCTGTGTGGGATCAGGAGTCTGCACCTGGTTTTCTTCTCATGGATTTGTCTGGCAGATTTTTGAATGAGTGGAAACCTTCAGTAACCACTGCATTGGTGGTGATGAGCTGTGCAGATTAATTACAAGTGTTTTGAGGAATATGATTCAATGGTCTCCAAAGGATGGTTCTTCTCAAAGGGGAGGCACTCTTTAGGCCATGAAGGTTCTCTCCTCTATTTTCTGCCACACATGAACCATAACCTTTTCAGATTTATGATGTGGACATCTGCACTGTCTTGGCCTGAACAATTCTGTCAGCAATACATCTCTAAGGATCCCAGACCAGTTATTTTTATGGATGGTAGTATCATTGCTCCTTGGGGTTGGGTTTCAGAAACAGGGAGATTGTTTTTCACTGACATCTTAAAATTTGAGGGAGAGATTAGAATTCTCCAGGGAGTAAGTGTGGCATTTGTCTCTGTCAGCTGCACAGAGTATATAATCTGTTCCTATAAAAAGAATACAAGAACACCAGGATTTATACAATTCAGGACATCATAAATTATGCTAAAATGTGGGAGGTCTTCGAATTCAGGAAACTGAAATCTAAATTCATGGAAAAATGAACGTATACCCACATTTACCTGCACACTGTTTATGTTACTCTCATATTTTCTTTTTGTGTCAATCCTGCAGTGGCTCTGTAGAGCTTGAACTCTTCTTGGGAAGAAACCTCTGCATGAATGCACAGAAGGGGTGGAAGCCTTCCTAGGCTGTTGTACTGAAAAAATTCCCAGAAAAGAGATTTTTCCAATGCTGATTTTCCATGTAGGTGGAGATGACACTTTTTCTTTTTTGGCAGGAGGAATGAGGTGATAGAAATGTCCCCCTTGTCTGGTTTCCATAGAATTCACCTGGA
Organism: Dicaeum eximium; assembly: GCA_013396995.1. Lineage (NCBI taxonomy): Eukaryota > Metazoa > Chordata > Aves > Passeriformes > Dicaeidae > Dicaeum > Dicaeum eximium. Next base: position 8,560 of record VWZP01006157.1, on the reverse strand, counting down.
CAGACATCTCCTGTGTGGCATCAGGGCTCCTTAGGGAATGTGTTGGGCACTTCACAGCTACCCTAAGATATATCTGCATGAGCTTCTCTGTGCTATCCCCCCCACTGTCCCCAGTCTCATCTTCAGTATCAAAAATTGTAGTAGGCACTAGTGCAGCAAAGTTGTCAGGGAGTTTTCTGAGTTTTCCTGTGGAAGATTTCACACAACAATATGCTCTGTGCTTAGATGTGTCCAGCCCTCCCTCAACTGCTGTTCAACCAAGCATTTCCCAGAAATTCTGGGAGCAGGGGTTAGTGAGTGGGGGTGCTGTCATCCTCTTTTCTGTCATCCAAGACCCACTGAACAGGGAGGAGTGGGAGAGCCTGGAACCTGCCAACACAGTCAGCATGGCTCAGTCAGCCCTGGGTCAGAGCAGCATCGTCATCTCCTGAGGGGCAGGGATAGTAGGAAGGGAAAACTGGGCCAGAGAGGAGTCTCAGAAGTCATCTGGTGCAGTGCAGCGCCCTCCAAACTATGAAAGAATCACTGACCCTGTGTCCATCTGACAGTTTTCCCCCTGAGAGAAAATTGCTGGCCCCTGGTATGACAGAACAACCACGTGATGTGTGTCTCCTCAAAGCTGTAGGGGAACAGGGCTCTTGATGGTGACATGCATTTAGCTCAGAGGAGGGTGCTGGGCTTCATGCAGTTCTTGCCAGAGCAGCAGTTCCCTCATGTCCTCAGCTGAGATGTCCATGTGGCAGTCCTGGCACAGCAGTCCTGGCAAAAGACTTGTTAACATGCCCAGGGAACAATCCACACATGCAATGGCTTCTTGGATTGTTTGGGAAGAGCCCACGGCATGGCATCTAGTAGACAGTGGATTATCTGCATAGAAAGGAAGTTTGGATTTTGTTTTATGCAGAGCATTCAGGGCTCTTCTGATGCAGGCCAACAAAGTGGCATGTGCAGGAAGAATGTGATTCCCCTCCTAGTGTCAGGAGTACAATGTGGCATGAATGAGCCCTTTCCTGGCATGGTATTGTATAACCTCCAGTGAGCAGCTCATCCAGAAGAAAAGGCAGGTGCCAGAAAGCACAAGGAGAACTAATCTCCTGCTAATAACATAGACAAAGAGAAGCAAAGTGAAAACAAAAAGATGTGATGTAATATAATGATGAACAGTAACTCTGGTAAGAGGCCATCCCATCAGTCATTTTAGAAGAACAGATACAGAGTCACAACAGTCAGTGCAAAATTCCCACCCCTTGCTATAAATCCAGTATTTACAAGGCACATGGTTCTCCCCAGACAATTCTCTCCCTAATGGTGAGAAATGTTTGGCATGTCATGAAGGCTTTTGTTAAATGATTTTTGTGATTTGCAGATTGCTATTCATGAGTGGGCATTTTGGTATATCATTTGTCTGTCTAAGACTATAGTTTGTGCTTTACGCATCTGTCTGGATAGAGAAGCTTGATAAATATCCCGGGCAATCATTTGCTATCCATGACAAAGCCAAAACTTCTTGAGCAGTAGAACATTGGAACTCCTGGAAGTCCATCTGGAACAAAAAAGAATATTGAACCTTACATTAAAAGCAAGAGTGCTGTCATTTGGAAACAAGGACAGAGACACAGAAGCAGTCACCTCCCCAGTCTGCCTGTAACAACCACCCTAAATTACAGTCAATTCTGTAATCTCATCAGGTCACAAATTATCACCAAGTTCTAGTGAAAACCAAAAGTGGGATGGAGAAAAATTTATTATATGGTGCTCACCATTGCAATCAGCAGAATTTTATGGCATCTTCCAGATATTAATTTCTTTAAAATCTGTTTGTTTACCTCTAAAACCTCTCATTATTCTCAAAATATGTATGCATTTGTGAGGATCATAAATGTACCTGTAATTCTCAAAATTAATTAGCAAATGGACTCTGCATTCATTCATTTTGCTCCTAATATTTTCCTTCAGCATTTTTTTCTCCTTGTGTTTTTTCTTCTCGGTGGAGTTACATAAATAAATTCATCTTGTATCGGTTTCATCTCCCCAAACTATCTTTTCAATCACTCAGCTAGTGTGACCCATCATCATTCAAGCCAATCTTTTCAAGTCTCGCATCATAAAGGAGTTCATCCATTCTCATGAATATTTTAATAATTCTTATGGGGTGGAACAAGAGAGATGGGGAGAGAGAGACATGCAGTATGGACCAGAAAACAGAAAGCAGTAGAGAGGTCAGTAAAGGGAAAGCTGTTTTCATGCAGTGGGAGAAGGCATTTACTGCTCAGTACTAACTCAAATGACCACCTTCTTCAGAAAGAAATATTTCTTTTTTCTCAAATGAATCCCTTCAGCAACTTGACAGAAACTGACTGGAAGTGTTTTCCAGGCCACCCAAGCCTCACAGTGTTTCTGCATAGGGAATGCCACCTCAGGGGTCAGGCTGGCCTCATGAGAAGGACATGATCTCACTGCTCTGTGCTTCACAGTTGCTTGCATGAAGGTCACACTCAATCTGTATTTACAAGAGTCACCTGCTTGTAAAATAGCTCACCCTGCAGTGCCCAGTGAGCACATACTCTCTCAAGAGTGTCCTAAATGCTTTCTGTCCTCCCAGTCACAGCCAGTACCTCTTCTTCCCCTTCCTTTGATGTTTTCAGCTGTTTCTTTGGGTGCTCCTGCTCACAAGCACTTGTGGTGTGAGAAGGCACCGGACACAACCAGCCTGCCCCTCCTGCAATGCCAGGAAAAAGCAGAGATTTGGCAAATTTTTCTGTTTCCCATGGCACCCATGGCCCAAAGAGATAGTCATCGAGGTACTGAGCAATAGGCATGAAATTCGGTGGAAAAACACAGAATATACCCAAACCTGATAGACCTTTTCTTCAGACATTTCCCAGAGATTCATCTTTGCTCCTTTTGAAATTATACATTTGCCTTTAAAGATTGCAAACCTCTAATTATCACTGCTTAAATAGTATTTATTCATCATTCCTCTTTATTTTGAAAGAGCCCAGCAACATGTACAAATGGTGAACATTCCCCACAGTGAAAAAAATTGTCACTATCAAGCCTTCAATTACATGTCACAAATCAGATACTGGGGTTTTTTGGGCATTAGATTACTCAGGGTAAAGGCATTAGATTATTCAGGGTAAATTCACTTTCACTAGTTGGTCTTAAGGAAATAAAGTCGCTCAAGAAAAATATTTCCTGTGGAACAGGGATGTGTTCATCCACCTCTGATGACAGGAAAGGCAGTGGAGCTCTCATGTTCCAAGATATACCTGTCACTCTTTCACATCAAGATTATGGCCTTGGAAGTCTCTGCAATAAAAACAAGGTATCAGATGCATCTATTTTAAGCTTTCTCTCAGAGGTGTATATTTATGCCTATTATGGATCCATGTTTTGCCCAAGATCAGTTACCTTTACATCAGCACTTACCAGCTGACAGGCAGCCTGACTCCAGGAATAGTGTGTCCCTGCAAAATGATGCCTGTCCTCTATGTATGGCAACAAATCACAAAGTGAGGAGAAATTAATTTTCCATTTCACCTCTATTAATATTCCATTTTGATCCCGATAATCCTCTGTAAGTTACAGGGTAGTGTAGTGAAGTTCTGCACAGTGCAATGTGTGGGAATTTTGTGTTGCCTGAATGTACCATTTATAACAGAAAAGCCAACTGATATTTTTCATTTTAAAAATTTGCAGATTTTTTTCTATTAAAAAAATTTCACTATATGAGTAGTTTGTGCAAAGCACTGTAAGATAATAATTTATGGAGAAAAGAAAAAGAAAAAGAAAGAAAGAAAGAAAGAAAGAAAGAAAGAAAGAAAGAAAGAAAGAGAAAGAAAAGAAACATTTGACTTAAAACATTTTAAAATAAGTATATATCATCCATTCCATATCTTTTGTGACATCATCCAAAGCAAAGAGAATGGATTATGGCTATTTACAAAGTCTATTTGCCCTTCAGCAAATAGACATAGATTTGAAACTTTTCTACACTTTAAATGCAATTTTATAGGGAATTCACAAGAGTAGCCTGTAAATCAAAGGATTCACATTCTGTCCTTTCTTTTATGGAGTTATGAAAGACTGTGGGATGGCTCCAATCACTTTCAGTCCCTCTGGTGGACACCAGGCTGGTATCCAGGTACCAAATATCATCACTAATGCCCAATAACCCTTTACTGGGTTGAACTTGTTGTTTCTATGATCTTATGCAAAACCTTGGAATACTTTTCATTGTGAAACCCAGGATGTGGAACCCAGGATGTTGTTGGCCTTGTGTCTACCAGGTCTTTTTCTGCTTTCCAGCCACTCATCCCCAAACCTGTGCTGGTACATGGGTTTATTGCTCCCCAGGTATGGAACTGTCAATTTTCATTTACTGCACTTATGTCAACCTGTTTCTTATGTCAACTTGCCAAGATCCCTCTGAATAACAGCACAGCTATGTGATGTATCAACCACACTTCCTAGTTCTGTATCATCAGCATATAAGCTGTGTGTGCACTCTGTTCCAGCCTCTAGAATGCTAATGAAGATGTTAAAAGAATGCAGGCATGGGTTTTGATCCTTGGAACACAACACCATTTTTCTGTTAAACTTTGTTTCCCAACAAGAAAGTCAAAACATGAAGAACATTAGTGCAAATCACCTGTGAGGGACCACAAAAGTGCAAGAAACTGTTGTTTCAGAGATTTTAAGCTGTCAGATGCTGAGTTCAGGAAGGCAAATGACACGTTAGCTTTTGGTTTTATGTCAGGGACTGCATACCTTTGCACAATTCACGGTTGTCCTGCAGAAAGACTAAATAAACAATTAAAACTGGATTTTAATCTGAAGGGTTTAAGGCTCAATCTGACACCCTGGGAAGGTATTCTAGCTTGCAGGAGGGACAGCCTCCTCGTTCCTTATTTGACAACCACTGATATCCTTACAGAACACTGTCCCCAAGAGAGGGTGCTTGATAACCAATTCCCAGGCTCACACAAGCTGTATCCCTTGTCTTTTAGCTACAATTGTAAATTGCTGGCTATCATGACTGGCAAGATATTCAAGAATAGCACTGCATTTCAGGGTAGGGGACCCCTGCCCTAGAAGCAGACCAGCATACAAATCACAGCCCTTCACTCTCTGTCTGTGTGAGCAAGTATTTAAACTGTTCTTCAGTCTTCCACAGAGTCAGATCATTTCAGCATTGTAACAAAAATATCTTTTTAGGATTTGTTGTTGTTGTTTTTGAAGCCAGCATGGTGAAAATAATTCTGTAATGATCAATACACCACAAGAATAACCATGAACAGGCTGGTTTCCTGGCACACCAGTCCTTACCCCTGTGCAAGGTCCCACATTGATGGGGGACAAACCTTTGTTCATTCTGTGGCAATGGAAATTGTAAATCTCAGCACCAATCCATAGGAGAACATCAAGTCCCTGCCATGTTTTCCTGTACACAGTTCCTCCTTTGGCCATGAGATTCTCTGCCACAGCTGAGGGTCCCAGCCTGTTCCCTTGCACACAGCGGTACATTACAGTGTGTAGCAGTGTGCCCCTAAATATTTTTTCTCTTTTTTGCATAATTATGAGAGATAAGAATTAAAATGATCCATCTAGATCAAATAGTTAGGAAACAAAAGAACAGAAGAAGACCCTGAAGAGAAGGAGTAATACAATCTGATACATTTAAAGTGTATGCATCAGAGTGCACTGGAGAAGGACTTCCTGCAAACACTGGTTCTTAACAGCAGAGTTCATGCTGGATCAGCAGCAGTCCATTAGTCATGACATGTTAGTAAATCACATAAGAAATTCAACACCGTTTTTGACAGGAGCAGGTGCATCACATGAATGCCTCTAGTCTTTGGCAAATCTTCAGGAGTGTGTAATTTCATTCCCCAAGAAGCAAAACAAAGCTGAGCATTTTCAGATTGTCCAGTAGCTTAGTTCTTCTTTAACAGTTTCTTTTAACAAATTTACCTCTATAGTCACACAATTAGCCATGCTAATAGTTTCAGAGTTGGATTGTGAACATAACCAATGGAACAAAGCAGCTGGCAAAGTACCAAAGCCATCATCAACTGACAATTCTTCTCCATTTCAGTCTTGAACACAAAAGTGAGACATAAACCTATGTAATGTGTTCTCATGCCACACAGGGACACATCCAGTCAAGAAGACACTGGGAAACAAAAGGTTTTGAGCACAAGATTATATGCTTACCAAGGAAAGTTTATTCTCTGTCTTCACCAGATTCTTACTCAGCACAGATACTGCTTTTACGAAGGGCGTACAAACAAAACCTGAGGGAAGACAAAACAAAAAGGGCTGAGGACAATCATGAAGAGTTCAGCAGGAACAAACCATGCATACCTGTAAAAAATCTCCTGAAAGAGCAGGTGTGTGAGAAGAAAAGCCAAAAGGCTGTCTGTGGGGTAACCGTGGGGTCAGAGCTCTCAGAGAATAACCATCAATAGAGGACAGCCTGCAGGAACACTTTCTAATGTGGGATTTAATCCTAATTTTACCTGACACTTCTCCTGGGCTGGACCTAACTGCTTTCAGTTTTGGAGCCTTGTTTTGGAGCAGTAGGTGGCTGAGCCATTCAGAAATGTGCCCTTTCCAGAGTATGCCAGATTGCTGAGGGTGTCAGGAAGCAGCTGGATGCCACAGGAGCTCAAACAGGAGTCTGCACCTACCTTAAGCTCTATGCAGTGGGGGAAAGGTAACTGGCTTTGCATTTCCCTGTTGATTTAGCTCCATGGACAGAATCTCTCATGCTAGACATTCCCTCAGACAGGCAGCCAGTGACCCATTGGCTTGTGTTAATAAGACAAGTCATCTGAGAGTGAGCAGTAATACTGTAGTGAGAATAAATATACACTGTCCTTCCTGGTGCCTCCAAAACCCTCTGATGGAAGTTTTACTGTGCATTCAGTAATTATATTCTTGGCTATAGTTTCTTCAGTTTTTGGTTCCTTAAAATCATTCTTGGAACTTATTAAAATATTGCCTCCTCTTTGTCCACACTTTGTGTACTGAAGCAGAATGAAATGTTGTTCAACAGACCAATTAATTTTAAAGACATTAGCTCTTCTGAGAAACAACCCTTCAAAGTTAATGAACTCAGGACTTGGCAAATTATTGGTTTCCAAAATTCCTTTCTGGAGGTACCTGGAAGAACTAAAGGAATGGATTGTTTTTGAAGTTCCAAAATATAAAATTCGAATTTCTGAATCTGTCATTATCACAACCTCCTTGCACAGTCAAAGGAGACAAAGCCTGAGAAAAGTATCTAAGACCAAATGATCTCCCAAATTTTTTAGCCCATTCTCTTAATAAATTGAAAACAGACAATAAGAGAGTCATTACAGCACCAATAAATCAGGTATTAATGGAAAATATTCTTTACAGAATAATTTTATTCATAGAGCATTCAAACCAACACAAAAAAAAAAAGGGGAGAAAGCTCAGATTTTAGTACATTGGCTCAAAAGTTACTTTTACAGCATATCATCACATCTCACATTAGATTTCCCCTCCACGTTAATAAGAATTACCTAATAAGATAATGGATCTATTAAGAAATGACAGATAAATTGCTATTTGACTATGCTTTGCTTCTTTGACTGTCTCATTTGACATCAGAAAATGCACATCCTTACAGTTTCCTGTTCTCTGAGCAATATTTTGCTTATTTCTTGGGAGTTAACAAAAAAATCTAATGATAGAAGGAGAGAATACTTCATTATTTCCATAGGAGGCAACTTCAGATTCACACAGGAAATACTGCTCTAGCCAATTGCTCTATATTATCAAGCTTCCCACTACTGACTCTTTGAGAAGGTGTGACAAAATGTTTGAGAATGTCTAGAACAAGACAAAGAGCTTGAGAATTTAATGAAGCATTTGTTCTTGAATTGTTTGTAACTTGGAATTACTGTTGAATAGAAAAGAGCTCTTCTTGACTACCTTTGTATCTATTATAAGCCAAATGGTCTTTACATGTCTTCTCCATCTGCACTGATAGCTCTGGGAATGGTTTATAAGCATGACTGAATTTGGCTTAGTAACTCTGACTTTATTCAACAAGACTTAGAAGTAGAACACCTTGCCTTCCATAATCCTATTTATTTTGAAAGATTCTTCTTGTTTCTTCTTTGACTGATGTACTTTCCAACAAGCTTCCTACCTGTCAACACTGACTGGTTAATAAGTGGGTTTAAAATAGATGAGAAATGGTAGTATTTGTGACTTACAAGCCAGGCAGACTGTGAAGCTTTCCAAACATGCTTGTCATTCACTAGGTACCTGAGACACTGCCAAAATATCTTCAGTAGTTGTTACTGCATGCCTTCCAGTCCAACTAAGACCAGATAAAAGATTAGCTTTATAATAAGAAAACAAACCTAGAAGAGTGGCATGGGAGCACTGAACCAGCAGGAAGTCTTGCCGTCTTTTTTTAATAAGCCTTAACATTGCAAAAAGAGGGAAACATCAACCACTTACTTTCTAGTAAAGACAACCCGGAGAGCAGTCGCTCTCCTTAGGCTGCTCCACAGGG
>VWZP01006154.1:57295-74147 GCA_013396995.1 Dicaeum eximium | reverse complement strand
CTCCTTGCTGCGGCGGCGTCGTCGTCACCCAATTGCATCGTGGTGAGCACGGGTCTGGGACCGCGCACCCCAGACTCGCGCAGCACCGATCCACTCTTGTCGCGTCTCCGTGGGTCTCCCCCGCGCGCCCTGTTGGCGCGTCAACAACCTGCGATTATAAAGAACAAACACCAATCAATTGGCATGTGGAAGTGGGAACACGTGAGATAATTCGTAAAGACGTGTCTCCCAAGAATAAAGAATACAGTCTAAATTGGTGCAATTACACCTCGCACATTCAGTCCCGTTCCACTGCCATCCCAAAGGTGCTTCCACCAGGTGTGTTTCTAGTCTGCGGGGACCGTGCCTGGGCGGGAATTCCATCTTGCCTGCAGGGTGGGCCGTGTAGCCTTGGCAGGTTGTCAACGCTCACCCCAAACGTCACACTCATTCGGCACTGGAAACAATTGGCAGCTCAAAAAAGGACGATTAGGTCCATGGATGAATTTGACCAAAATTGCGACTCCAAAATTGAGAATTGGAACCATGCGACGAGGGCGGCAGTGTCCATCCTCCTGCCCTGGCTTGCTGCAGGCAAGGCCCTCAGGGAGTTATCCCACTTAGAGTGTTGGTTAGAAAAATCTGCCAATGCTACATCGGCCGCCCTGAGTGACCTGCTCAGGGACGGTGAAACCACCAGGCACGCCACTCTTCAAAATCGAGCAGCTTTGGACTTTCTTCTACTCGCCCATGGTCATGGCTGCGAAGAATTCGACGGGTTGTGTTGTTTCAATCTATCGTCCCACAGCCAAAGCATCCAAGCAAACATCCAGAGACTAACAGACCTTGTGGGTGACCTATACACGTCAAAACAGGACCGCGACTGGCTGGACTCGTTATTCAGTGGTTGGGGCCTCCCTGGGTGGGCAAGTTGGGCCATTAAGAGTTTGCTTTGGGTTGTTTTTGTGATCGCGTTGATTTTTTTGCGTTCTTTCATGTTTCCTTAAATGTGTCCCCAAAGCCATCTCCCATGTTCTTTTAATAAACAGAAAAGGGGGAGATGTGGCATCCCATGGGGATCCCCTCGCCCCTGGGATGTCACTCCCTAGTCTCCTCCCCCGTTGCCTGGGAGATGGCCCTTCCATCAAGTTAGACACACCCTTGTTTCCTCCCCTGTTCCAGAGAGTTCTGTTCAGTTTGTTCAGTCATTGGTTGTTGTTCTTGTCCTTCATGTAATCCTCAGATTCCATTTGCTGATGCTTTCCTGGACCCTCCTTCGTTGCTTGCCGATTGGCTATCTGGTTTGCTTTTATACCCAGCTCCTCCCTCTGTTCTGGGAGTTGCTGCTCCTGTACCCTTCACGGCGTCTAGGTGTCAGACATAGCCGGTCTGCCCTAGATAATAAAAGCTCGTGGAACACAGTCAGCGACTCCCTTTTCTTCTTCCTTGCGGAATCGTTTCACCACCTAGCAATAGCGGTGCGGCTCGGAGTCTTGGGCTCTGCCAAGTTCCCCAGTGGCGACGGTCGTGGGGAAGGCGGCGGGTCATCGGGCGAGACGCCACCCTGCCGCAGCTGACGACCAAGTTGCCGCTGCGTGGCAGTGAAGAAGGAGACGACTACCCCTGATGCCCCGTCCTTGTTATATCTTTTACAAATCTTCCCCCAACGTTATCCTTTCCCTCTACCCTCTCAATTGCCTCCTGAACAACTGTGTCCTTTGTCTACCTCATTATCTTGTTTGTTTGAAAATTAAAAAGGGGGAGTTTAGATAAGATTCTGTTTCTATATAAACTTGTTTAAATTTTACCTTTTACTTATTTATGATTTTATGCATTGCTTGTCCAGATTTCCAGCTGAGACGCCCGGAAAAACTGAGAAGCATGCAGCGCATGGATCATGAGTATCATGATCATCAACACCTGCTCACCGTGGCTGATCAATCAGCCAAAGGAAAATGTCTGGGTCACCTTGGCCAGGGCTATGGGACAGGACAACTTCTGCCTGGCCATGGGCGGAGTCGAAGATCCCTTGTCGACATGCCTGGTGGGAATGCCCCTCAGAGACAATGAATACCCTTACACAGGCAAGAAGCCCAACCCGGTAGACACCTGGGATGAGTGGACGGGACTTTATCCACATGCCACACAGGAACCCCCAGAATTGGATCTATTAGGGTCTTCCAAAGCCACCTACTGTGTTCAATTTTATTATAAGCACATTGTAATGACATTCCTCTACTTAAAGTGTTCTTTCTTTTGCCCAAGTCTAAAATTCTACTGAAATTAGGATCGAAAGGCCTAAATGTAGCTGGCAAAAGAACATATTTGTACAATATGGGATCAGTATTGACTCTACATAAAAAGACATACTTCTCTTCCCTACTGGCTACATTTTTGACCTTTGTTAAGTTTTTATATAAATTACATTTGTCTTTATAATGCCACTGCTAACCACAGACCAGATTTTGTGTCTAGATAATTGTGTTATATGTTTTTCTGTGTCTGAATTAACTCTCACCTCGGGAAAGATAAAACTTGCAACATCCAAGTTTGGTTAAATTCTGATTCTTTGTTTCAAAATTTTGACTGCATGAAAGCAAATAAACTGTTTCTGATTGAACATGGAGCATCCATACTTTAAGCAGTTTTCTTTGGTCTGCCATCAGACCTATATTTAACAGATCTTTTGATTAAGATTGACATCTGTAGTAAAAACTACATGAGTTGAAAGCTTGAATGGTGATTATTGCTAACTTTTCTTCTAGGAAGATATTCTGCTCAAGGGCTACAGAAATAAGAAATTGCACAATGGCCAGATGTCACATTAGCATATGCAAATCCATCCCACTCATGCAAAGCTATTTACCATGACTAGCTGCAGACTTGCAGCACGCTTGCTAAGACTGTCAAAAACAACTGCTGTTGATGTTAAGATAGTTGGAGCAGGAGTAAATGGTTACAATGGAAACAGAGCTGCAAGAAATCCAAGGACTATAATGATAAAGTATACCACTTGAGAAAAAAAAAATCTGTATGTAGCTTCAGGGCATTGATCCCATGAGTTAGGTGATGTTTATATGGACAAGTATACCAAATAACACAAAATAGGGAAGGTGGTATGTTGGTTTGGCTCTATTACCTGGATTTATCTGTCAGCCTTCTGGAGCTGCTGCATCACTTTCTTCTGACTACTACTTTGAGTCATCGCCCTGGGTAATCAGAAGTGTCTTTGTGATGCTGATGTAAATATGAACTTTGCACCACTGTTCTAGATCTCTGATTTTTCACAGTATTGTGGACGGAAGATGCAATTCAGTCCTGTGCCCTGCCAGTCTCTCTGCTTGGTCTCTCTACCCAAGCTGGTCAAGTTGCATAAGTTCTCATTGATCTCTTTCTACAGGTTTTTTCTTTAAAAAGAAAAATGCCTTCCTTTTGTTGCCTGTCCAATCTTTTTCCAGTCTCTCCTATGAGAAGAGTGGCAGGCAGTCACAGCAATCTGTATTTTGAGTGTTTACAATTAGATAGGGAAACTAAGATTTCACAGCCAAATAATTAAATACAATGTTAATGAATTCTGTTAGTCATATTACACTGAATCATATTAAAGTGCTTAACCATGTGCTTGAAGGAAAGAAACATTTAAAGTGAGTACTGCAAATATTCTGAATACTAATTAATTTGTTCAGAAATCCTATTTCAGTGTTAGTTCAATGATATTAAGAAGCAATGCTTATGTTGAATCCTATCCTATTTGTCAATCAAGAGGAAGTTTCCAAAATGGGAGCTCTGAAGAACTTGTGTCCACAAGTTTCTGCTGAACTTTGGGTATAATGGTGGTGAACCCATGTGCATCTATAGGTCTCCAAGTAACACAGTGTCCTTTTCATCTACTCAAATACCCAAAAGGGATCTAAGCTTCACCTTTCACTGCAGGTGTTATCCAGGTTTCTGCAGCTGCCCTCTCTTTGACATGGGAAAGCTCTTGTAATTGGGGAAGCCCTGTCTTTAATGGTAGCATTTCTGTAGAATGACAAACCAGTTATTTTGAGGCCCTGTAGATAATGTTTAAGAAATAAGAAAATTCATGTGCAGTGCTTTAGATGCTTTTAACATGGCATTTCCTTGTGGTTTCCATTTTCTAATTTAAAAAAAAAATTCTGTCAGAGTTGTACCACTGAATTGACTAGAGAATCATATCTTCCTTTCCTAGAGAGTGTAGTTTCCTTTCAAGGGGAAACGAAAACTTTTATCTCCTCCTGCCTCTCCAAACCAGCAGTGAAGTGAGAGTGGATACAATAACATACAGTATGGTTAAGAAACAGTTTCTTGACTATACTTTTTTATTCAGCGTCTCTTTTCATCAGTCATTATGGAAACAGTAGAAGTATCATATGTGCAGCAGTTCTGATCTGTAAAAAGGTGCACATGGCAAATGCATAAGAACAGAGGCCTACAGACAGAACACAGGAGGTAATGAAATTCTGTACTGGAACACATGAATCAAGAATGTTCCATGTAAGAAATAAATTTTATACTGGCTTAAAGGAGGTAGAATGTAAATGGATCCTGAAACAAAGCTCTTTACTTACTACTGTCAGACTATTATACCTGATCTTTTAAAAATGTCAGTAATGATATTTTCTTATGATAAAATGCTCTACTGACCCAAAGAGCCTCTGGATCCTTGCCTCTTATACCTTGGGGTAACTTTTCACACATCAGAGGTTTCCAAGATAAATTTTAAAAAAAGAAAAAAAAAAAAGAAGTAGAAAAATGGTTGAAAGAATCTATTGCATTTATCCAACAGAAAGAGCACTCTTCAACAGCCTCAACTGTGCCCTGTTGTGTTTATCCAGTTTGTCAGAAATACTTGTGTTTACATTTTTTAATTTTGTAGCAAGATAGACAGTTAACAGCTCTTTTTCAAGGATCTGAGATAGATGAAAATATAAAGATTATCACAAGTACTCCAACCTATGAAAAAGGGAATGTCTAAGGGAAAGGTAGAAGTGCATCTGTCTGAATACAAAGTTTTCAGCTTCACCAAGCCATTTTTTAGTATTCACTACAGTACTGCAGCTTTGTAACAGGGATTTGCTTTCAATCTTAGCAACTGGTTATTTTTATTCGATAGTATTTTGAAAAAGTAAATTAGCCCTTCTTGAAAATTAAGACTTATTAGTTAGGAAATTTGCTCTGATGGCTGATCAGGTGTCAAGATGAGAGTTTTTAGGGTAAGGCGAGTGATCATATAGCTGTGAAATAGAAATCAAGTATTTTGTATTATGTAGCTGCTATTCAAGAAGAACAGTCTTTCACAACAGCTAATGGTCTATGTGAATATATAGCTTTTATAGTCCATGTATTTTACATTTGGTTGGAGTTAAGATAGTGGGAACACCACACATTTTTCAGCAAATTATGACTTTTTAGTTATTTGGAGTTTTTTTCAACATAATATAGTACCATTTGTTTTCTTACAACTGTATTTGAAACTTCTCTGACATTACCACAGACAAAAGATAAAAATATTTGCCTTTTTTGTAAGTGGTTGCTGGAGGATTTAGAAAGGAATGAATTGCTTTTCCATCTTAAAGCAATGAAAAAAGATCCACAATAGAAAGAGGGAAATTTTTGGCTGATAGGCCTTCAGTAGAACTTTACAAAATACAAATAATAGTTTGTAGACTTCATTATTAATATACTATTAAAGTCACTGATGTTGTTTTAAAAGGATCTGGTGCCTGGAAAGCTGTTTGTTTCTCTGGGTTCTTGCATTGGGTGCTGAATGAGGCTCCTTGACTCCAGTATCAGAAGGCTGATATGATTTATTAGAATGACTTCATTATTCAGAAGGTTTTAGGGCTAAGTTGCCCACGTTCAGAGTTACATGTTCTTTCCTTCATGTTCAGAGCAAGACTCCCCAATGCTTACAAAGTCAGGGAGATTACAACCTCTACATCATTGGCTAGAAAGAGAAAACTACATCTCCTATATCAGGAGACAGGCAAAGGAATGCATCTGTTGTCCTTGAATCCACACACAGACACAGATTTGTTTTTACAGAAATCTGCAGAGAAGTCAGCTTTCCCATGGAAGGAAGAAGTCCAGCAAGTTTCCATATAAGAAACTTATAAAATGGCTGTGACACAATGAAATCACTGATGCTGATGAAGCTTTCATGAAATAGACAGCCTTTGTGAGCTGGTAGACAGAGGAAGTTATGGCGTTGTGCTTCATATAAGGTTTTTAGCTTTTTGCCAAATCAGCATGGGACTCTCAGAGAAGCTTTAGTGATAGAAGGGAAGGGCTGAAGAATAATTGCATCTCTTTTTTGCTTAGGATAAATCCTCTGAGCTGAGATAGAAGTCCTCTCCCTGCCTTCCTCTTCCTCCTTTGCGTGTGGATGCTAGTAAAGATATGTTTGGGGCATGTAAAACTGTGGTCCACCTGTTCCAAATCTGTGGTGTAGCTGAAAAAAAAAAGTGTTTGCCATTCTGAGTCAAATGGGGGATTATTTTATTTCAGTGATTTATACCAAGATACGTACTCAGAAATTTCAAATAATAAAGAAAAAGGAAAAATTTTAATCCATTAGATGACAAAATAGTTTAGACCCAGAAGTGTGATTTTAATAACGAAGTTAAAAGTTCTGGTTAGCACTAGCCACCTTATCTCTCTCAGTCTCGCTACTCATATGAATTTGTAATCTCTTTCTGAATCATGTGTGTATTTCATTTATTGTATTTTGCCTTGCACAGAGATTCCTCATCAGCACCTCCACTACCCTATAAACTGTCCCCTTAACAGAGTGTGTTCTTGGCCTGTCTGGAAGTATCTTAATTTGGCCTCTTATGTATATGTGAGTTTTTGTTTCCAGAAAAGACCTAAAACAATTACGTGAAAAAGTGACAACATCTTTCGAATATTTGTGGTCAAAAAAAAAAGTTTGTTGCAGCATATTTCCTATTTTGCAAAACTGGTTGTAATATTGTCTTAAATCAAGGTAAGAAAATGTGAAATTAAAACTTGAATGGTTTATTTTTGTTCAAGAATTCTATCTTATGATACTATATATTGATACAGATTTAGTAATAGAGAAATTGTAAAGAATTTAATATATGGCACTTCATACTAAGCATTGAGGATGAAAAATTGTTTCTATTCACGGTGAGAATTTGGCATAATTTACACCTCCGTTTTTAAGAAATAGCTTCTGATTTAAAAGAATTTAATTTTCAAAAATTTTCATTTATAAATGACATTTGGTTTTGTTCAAAATTTATGTTCAAGATTTTTGAAAATTAGTCTTCACTGTCTTGTTATTTATTAGAATTGATAGATAATTGTGATTTGTAGGCCCTGTAACTGTAATTCCAGAACTAAGTTTTGAAATTCTCTGTATTTCTAAATATTCACCATTGATGAAATGTAATATTTTGACGGTTCCAGAACAAAAAAATAGTATTTTAAAAATTATTTCCTAGTACAAATAAACTCTTAAGTTGTGCTGATTATAGTGTATGCACTCAAAACTGTAGTAAAACTATGAACAAATTGTTTAAAATTATTAATACCAGTATTTGTATTTGGCAGTATTAATGTTTTAACTTTTAAAAAATTCAAATTACAAAATTTTTTTTGTATTTTCCTGCCCAGCTGGATATTCTGGATATTTGGGCTTACCTTATATATAATGCTTCTGATTTTGTACAATTGTCATATGAAGTTACTAACAAGACCATATTCCTGAAAATACCTCCAAAGATGGGTGAAAACTTGGAAATTTATTTTTAAAAATATTCATCATATGATTTGAAAATGTGATTGATTTGGTTTACCAGCACATTGTGATAACTCTTATTTTAAACACAACTAGAAAACTACACTTTCTTAATTCTTGTGCTACAGTAAAGGGTGCTTAGTGGTAAAAAATAAATGCTTGTTTTGCTTTCTTAATTTTTATTTTGAGAAGTTCTGGGGTTTTGTTATTTTTAGCACTATCTTTAAAATAAGAAAGACAAATTTTACCATATTATAAACATAATGCATATAGATCAAATTTGTCTTGCATGACATTTTTCTATCAACCAGCTGAAATTATAAGATCATTCAGTTTTCTAAAGATTGTCTTAAGGCATAGGGAAAAGCATTTGAAGCACATTTACATGGAGATTTTTCCAACTGTCATTTTGATATCATTTAGGAATTATTAATTTATTTCCATTTGTGGTTTGATTGAAATTTAAAACTTTCATTTTAAGTTTCTTCTGACTGTTATAAAATTTAGGAGTTTTTTCAGTTTGATATACAAGTTTCATGTAATTAATGAAGTTTGTTAATTGTCATTAGGCGGATCGGGAAGACTGCGTTGGGTCTTGTCGCTTGGCGTCGGGATTCGGAGGGCCCCTGCATCGGTGTTAGGTGTTTTATTATCCCCTAGATGAATTAGTAAACGAGCCAACCAGTCGGGAAAAAGAGGAAGCATAAAGGACATGGAAAGATCTAGAAAGTGATGTCATCCGGTAGATGTAATAGACACTGCCTGGGATTGGTGCCCTCCCTAGCCAATCACACGACGCACTCCAGAAAAGATTGGCTGGGAGTGTTTCTTCGCCAAGGACAATGGGAAACCTGGACGTGAGCCAATCATCAAGAGGATCAAGAATGGACCAATCCCAGGGCAACAGACCATATAAAAGACTGTGTCAAGTCATTTGAAGGCTTTTTGCTGCTGGTAGCTCGCTTGGCAGAGTGCCTGGGCAGGGAGCCGTCCTTCGGTCAGATACAGTGTCTGAGTCCTGAGCCCTCTGGGGCTCTTAGTTGTATCTGTCAGTCTGGCTCATAAAGGGGTGGGGACTAGCTCCATACCTGATTCCCTGTTTGCTGCTTTTTGGTTAATAAAAACCGAGTTCTACTTGTTTTACACCTACCAAGTAGTCCGCTCCGTTTTTAACACTGGCATTCTTTAAAAAATAAAGGCCTTAATACATAGGAAGGAACGTCTAATGAAGTGGTCTATAAACATGTCTTCAGACCTTCATGACTTACATGGTATCCACTTTTCCTCAGCAATCACAGTACTGAGAAAGGAACGGAGTTCGGTCCCAGTAAATTCCAAGGAAGCCTACGTGGACCCATATACAGGTCTAGATGGGCACTGAGATTCTTCCTTACCCTAACAGGGATAAAGTTAATCATATAATCTCCTACAATTTCTTTGAGAGGTGTTCAGATAATACTACTTTTTCTCATCTAATCTCATCTTAATTCTTTAACTCTAGCTTCAAGATTCCACTGTGTCAGAGAATTTGAGTCACAGCACAGAAGAGAACAATTTGGAAATAAAAGATTCCTGTTTGCAGAGCCCTTCTCTATGCCCTATAGCCAGTGAGTCAGGGAGGCTTCTGAGAGAACTAAGGGAGAAAAAAATGCATTTACAAAGGAGATTCAGTACAGGTCTCCTGCACCTGAGTGCAGGTACTCAGATCATTGAGGAACAGATAACAGCTGATGCAGGGCAGATACAGTTTGTGGGGAAGAATTGTCCCTAGTGCAGAGATGTAGATAAGTTATTATGTTATGGAAAATCTATAAAATTTCGAGATCCCTCATATATCAGAGGCTTCTTTTTCTAGATGAAGCTTATGAACACTGCTCAACATTGCTGCCCCTTTCTGCTTGAGAGTGGAAGTCTAAGTATGTGATCCCTGGGATTACTTTTAACTCCATTTCATTTCTACTTGTATGCCATTGCTTTAGCACCCATTCAGTTTCACCCACAGAGCAATTTTCATATCGTAGTACAGTGTTAAACTCTAAATAGTAGCTAGTAGCTAGTTTAGAACATCTTTGCAGTTTCACGGTCCTCCTAGACCCCAGGGCTGTGGTAGTGTGCAAGTTCAATGATCACTGAAGTTTTGCCCACTAGAAAACTCTTGCAAAGCTGAGAACCTTAAATAGATGCTCACTACATGGCAAGTATTTTTGTAGTAGTAGTGGTTAAGAAATTTATATGTTTTAACTTCTATGAAATCTCAAAGCTCAAAGATAACATCTTGCTTTTTTGAAAAGAAATTTTGAAGTACAGCTTTAAGATTTCTCAATCATTCAAACATGAAGGTGGAAATGGCAATTTTTTTTAATTTCAGAAAAAAACACCACTTTAGATAGGTGAAAAAGGCTGTCAATTCCTTCCAGCAAGTGTCAAGAATAGTTTCTGTGGTACCCTACAGTAACTCATAATTTAAGGCAGTTTACATGTTCTTACACTGGTTACACTGAAGATAATGCTTCACTTAGAGTTTCATTAGTCCAAAACACACATGTAATAATTATAGCAAATCCTTTTCAGGTATATTTGACCTTTTTTCCCTCTTTCTTTTTCTCCACAATTTTGTCATATGCCAGCTACCTGCCCACATTTATTCCAAGCTGCTCTGCATACCAATACAACAGCTTCCCATAGGAGGTATGGCTATTCTATCCAGATAGGATTTGCTTTTTCCCGTGTACCTGAGTGTCTACTTAGGGTAAGTCACTTGCTCATATGATGGAATTCATAGCTCCATGACAACATAAAACTTTTGCCTTTTTATTAAAACAAACAAACAAACAAACAAACAAACAAACAAACAAACAAACAAACAAACAAACAAATCCTCTGCAAACTCATAAAATGTAATTTTTCTGCAAAACCTTAAATTTCCTGAGAATCATTTGGGCAGCACTATCCTATTCTTTTCACTATACTCCCTTTTGGTTTTTTGATGGTCAGGCAGGTCTGACAATTTTGATCCAGCACTACAAAAAGCTCTTGGGTTTAAGTTACATAGTCATATGGTAGGGCTGTGAACTCTTACTGTTACAATTATTGAAGAACGCAGGATGAGTTTGTTTCAACAGTTCCATAGATTTTTAGTCAGTTTCAAAGGCTTGTTATCTTTGAAGTTACTGTCCATGAAAGACAACAGTAGCTCCATTTAAATTAAGAGGTGCGGCAGCATGGGGCTGGCCACCGCCTTCCCTGCGAGTATGTCTCTGGGAATCAGCAGGATAGCTTGTCTTAGTCCATGTCCACTGATACACTAGATGTAGTTCGATAGAATCCACAGACAACAAAGGACCTTTCTGTATAGATTCCGAGGGGTTTGTTCAACGGAGGGACCAGGGACAGAAAGCCGGGGATCTGAGGTTGCACCAGGGTTATATTCAAACCAGGGAACCAACAGGAACAGGGCAAAGGGGAGGAACAGGGTGGGGCCAGCTGGGGAGCAGCCAAGCGGGAAGTAGGGGAAGGGAATGACATTCAGGGGAGCCAATAACGAAACAAGGGTAACAGAACTTTCCAGAACTGGGGAGGAGAAAGGGGAGTGAACTTGGATGAGGTAACTCAGTTTTCATGGCTTCGAGGGAGTGTCTAAGGATGAGCATCCCAAGGTTTCCCTGATTCCAGGTCTACCTGGGATCCTACAAAGAGGTATCCTTGATTTATGCTTTATGTTTGTTTTTAAAATGATGCCTAAAAAACTCAAAGGGAAGGTACTAAAGGATGATTTTGCAGAAAATTCAACAGAAAATACAGGGGTTCAGATTACATCTACAACAAAGCTTGCACAGCAATGGTGATTTCCATTAAAAGACTACTTCTCAATCCTGGTTGTTTTGTTACTCTTACTCCTCTAGAGCATCAGAAAAATGTGTGAAAATGCAATCAATACAGCAAAAAAACATTATTGCAATATTAACTCTGATATTCATAAGCCCTCACAGAAATCTGTCTTCAGTTTTGTGTATTGATTTAGTCTTCCATTAGAGGAGACTGTTCTGTTAATAAAGGTGTTTTGCTGTGTGAAACAAAGGGATTAAGGAACATTCTTCAATCAACTGAAATGCACAAAAGAAATCACAATTATAATAAGGAAAGTGTTACCTCACTACATTTATGACTTGTTTTCTGACGTCCAGTAGGAAACATACCTTAGATCTGTGCTGCTGTTATGGTGGTATTTAGTGGATTATGCTTTTTTTCTGAAGTAAGCGAGTTTTTAATTTGCTGCATATGCCATTTAAGGATACATTTCTTACAAGTAATAAAGTGCTTAAAATGATAGAAATTGGTAGAATCTGCTTAGGTTCAGCAACATTTTTAGGCAAATAAATTAATGAAATCAGTTATACGGATATAAAACAAGCAAATGACTTTTTTCTCCTGGAGTATTCAAATCAGGCAGCAAGAAGGGAGTAACACAGATGATTCATGTGCAATTTCTATTTGCCTGCATTGCTACCTGATAGTAGCAATTCGTTTTGACTTAAGAAGCTTTCAAAGATTATATGCTAAAAGAGTCTCTATGTGAAACTTAGTGAATGCCCAGTGAAAAAATGCCTTATAAACATATGTATCTCTTCAAAATGGTGTGTAGAGTCGCTAGAAAAAGATGAAGGCACTCTCGTACTCCAAAATAAAATGGGTCTGGACATGCAGCCAAATTCCTTTGCAAGCATATTATCTCCAGCGTGTACGGAGCTTAACTTTTCATGAATTGTTTACAAAGATTAAATGAGTAACTGCACACACAAGCTTGAAGGTACTTGTATGATTGCTATTAATAGTTATATGATGCTGTTTTGTTGGCATTACATGCACATATGTGCTCTTTATATTTGCTACCTAAGGGGCCAGACTCTGACACCTTTTGCAAGTTGAAAGACGAGCACTATTTGCAGTGTGAGGTGCTAATTGCTTATTTTGTTAACTTTGCTGGAAATATGAGTGACAGAATCTGAAAGAATGTTCTGATTCAGGAAAAAATTTGCATATATTTCATTTCAAGCATGTGTTGAATCCTATTTGCTTTAATTAGAATATTTACACACTAAAAATAAAGTGTATGTATAAGTTGCTTGTTGAATTGAGTTCTGTATAACTGTTTCTCCATCTATTTTGCAAGTCACATCAGTTCTTATTGTTTAGTTCTTTGATAGTCTATAATTGAAAAAACTTTGCTTGGAATACAATGTAACACATTTAAAAATATTTTGTTTAAAAAGCTACTGTACATTATGACTGAAATAGTGGAAGAATTAAATTTCTATCCAACAATCTACTGGAAGATTCTCTACATGATGCAATATCTGCATTCTAAAAGATCACTTATTTTTATTTTATTTATTTTTGCAAGACATGTTATTCAAAGTTGTTTGCTATCGTGCTCATGCATAGGCCTAATTTTTTTGTCTCTGCTTCTTATAGGCTGCTCTGCCCACAACAGACCATTAAGTGAGAGCAATGATATGATACTGTCTGCATTTTCCATGCACTTCCAGGCAAAGGCTTTTTCATTTTGTATGTTATTGTCTGTGCTGTGAGATAGCACAACAGAGCCCTTTGTTGGGTTCTCAACTGAGCTGTTCGTACGTACTGACTAGACAAAGTACTGCTTCTTCTGCTGCTGTTCCTCCACTAAGTATTCTGCCCCAAAATTGAGGGAGATATGGCTGTTATTCAGCCCTAAAAGCTTCTTAAGTCAAAATGAAGCAGTCAAAGATACAGACCACAATTTTCAAAATAATTGAGGCATAATTTTATTTTATATCAGTGGGAAGCAGGCAACCAGGGAATTCCTGAGGAGGTTTGATAGCTTTTCAGTTCCCACTGAAAGAAAAGGGATCAAGTGTGCCCTTGGATCCCATGTTGCAACAGCCTGTTGTTAAACTCATCCTCCAATCAGGGCTTTCTCAAGCTGTCTGTATTTTCTGTGTCACAAAGCAGCATAGAGTTTGTGTACCGTTTGTCATTCGTGGTATGTAAATCTCTGCTTCAGCCCATCCTGCTGCAGTGTGAGGAATCCTTTCCTGCCTTCAGATGTTCCCCATATGCTTTATGGTACTGCTATATTTTAGCAGCTTACTGGGAATACATCTAATACCAAATTTAAAAAAAAAAAAAAAAAAAAAAAAAAAAAAAAAGGGGAAAAAAAAGATGAAATGAGAAAACTAACAGTTGCAGCAAATTCTTCTACTTCCACTCATTTAAGGACATCATAATTTTCTTTTACATTTATTGCTAATCTACACTGGACACACATCTTTCAATATACAATCACATAACTATGCATCTGGCAACAGGCCTTTGTTTTTTTTTTAAATAGTTTTAGATAACTACAATATTCTGGTTACACTAAGTGCAGAAGCTTGTTAAAACATTGCATCAAATGGCTGGCTGATCTCCCTTTTCCTCAAATTCCTCCTTATGATGATTGCGGCTGCTTCAAGAGTTTGACAGAATGTTCCAAAGCCAGTTTGAATGCAGTTTTTGGAAAAGTTAGGACAGCACAATGATAACATTTGGAACCATGCAGATGTAATGCATGTGATATGCAGACATCTAAGAACTGGCCATGCAAATGTCTTTAAATACAGCTATCTGGACAGCCTATCTGAATCACTAAACTGAATGCTTCCTAGGTGTTTAAGTAAATTATTTTCAAAAAAAGTCAGAATCTTCTGTACTCGAGATATAAGAAGGGCATTTGAGGTAATCGTTTTTAAAAAAATTAAGATAAAAAAGTTTCTTGATAAACTGATAGTACATTTAACTTTATATTCAACAACATGTGTTTTTCTAGTACATTCCCCTTTTAGATTGACCTTTTCCCTTCTGTTAATTTCTTGCTGCCAGGCATATACATTTTAATAATGTATTTCCATTTAGCGACTGTCAAGCAGTAAATAAGTACAAAAGAGTTAATATATTTGTAGACTAATTAAGCTTTCCCTAGCTCTGCACACTTTGATGACAATTTTTCTTAAAATAAGTGTGCTTGCCTATCCTTGGCATTTGGAAATTAAACACACTGTCATAAAAACCAGGATAAAAATCTTTTGCACCTGAAGGTGTGATAACTGTGTGCATCCTAGGTGGCAGAAAAGACAAGAGTAGATATTTTTCACAGTGAGACAATTTGCAACAGGTAACCATATTCATTCATCAAAAGTTTACTGTAAGCATTAACTAGTGGGACACAAGAACCTGTGGAGCAGACAAAGATTAATTATACCTGTGCTCACACAGTAATGTTTGTGCTTCAAACAAATTATATTTGCTTCAGTTTAAATGATGCATAAATCTGATAAGTGCAGATGAACGTGTGTTCAGGATGAGTGAGCACACTTGTTTGAATGTCATATTTATCCCTGTATTTTGTCAGAAAATTAACTTCTTTGGAGTTTGTGCTTGAGCTGAGCATATGGTTGTTGATCTCTGGAGATGACAGCCTATCTGAGCAATAGCTCCTTATGGCTTGAGCTCTCCTCCTCTGGCAGATGCTTTGGGCTTTTCTACAATTAAGTGGAGATCATCACTGTTTTCTTTGAGCACTGCTGTGCCTTGTACTCTGAAGTGTTTTGTTAATCACTGTCTGCCTTCAACAGAAGCTGCCAAAGCTCTCATTAAGTTTGAATTTTGAGATGTCATGCTCGAATGATGGAATTTCATCCCTGTTCTGGATGAATGGAATTGGCTATGGAAAGATGCCAACGAAAAATCATGACACTGAAGTATATCTGCTTTGCGTTTCACTGCTGAAACAAAAGAGAGAGACAAGGGCGAAAAGAAAACTAACTTGCTGTTTGTCTCAGATCCAGAGCAAAGACTGGCTTGTGTGGTTNTAATGGCATTATGATGAAGTAGAGGAGTACAAAGTAATGTAACATTTGCGCTTCAAGACACATTTCTTGCACACGTGCAAGCAAAACCAAAATGCATCTGTTGGCTGGTTAGTGACTTGCATCAGAAAGCTAAGTGTGTGAATTATGGTATGAAAAGACATTATTCATTTCTCTTGGTAGATTCAAATGTTTCAGCTGTAATAACAAAACTGAGCTTGGAAGGAAAAGCTGTACTAATCAGCTAATTCTGTATGGCAACTCATGAAGGCAAAATGCATGGACTTCACATATAGAGCAGCTCTCTGCTGTTGAACTAATTTTGTCCTAATGACAATAACATTTATAAATGTGTTGTTCAACCCATGGGTATAATGCCATTTGCATGTTCTTGATTAGTTCCACTTTGGCCTTCTGTGAAATTCTGAATGTATGAATACCTCCCAGTTAAGGATATTCCTATGGTACAAAAGAATGATCTTGTAGAGAAAGATATAGACAACATCTTCCCACTTAAACTTGACATTTTTGAGATTATCATGCTTTTGTAGAATAGGCTCAAACCCCACACATATATATGATACATGATTTTATTTTGTAATGTTTTGTCTGGAGAAATACCTTTGTGTATACCTTTATGTCCTCTTCTTGGACACCTCCTAATCTAGCAAATGTATCTGATACCTAACAGATATGAATCACAGAATGGTTAGAGCTGGCAGAGCCCTGAAGACCCTTGATGCTAACTCTGTTGTACAAAATAGGGTCACCTACAGCAGGTTGCTGAGGACTGAGTCCAATTATGTTTTGCTCAGCTCATGGAGGCTACAAAACCTCACTAGACAGCTTGATTTAATGTTGAATTACCTCTAGAGTATAAAAATATTATCCCATCTTCAAGTTGAATTTCCTGTCTTTCAGTTTGTGCTCACTGCCTGTTGTCCTGTCACTGGGAATTGCTGGCTTTGTCGCTTTCTTCTGTATTCCACCAGGTATTTGTGAATAGTGATGAGATCTCCCTGCACCCTCTCTTGTCTGTCTCTAAACATTTAAGTCTCTCCTTGTATAAAAGATATTCTGGTGCCTTAGTTATTGTTGTGTCCCTTTTCTGGATTTACTCCAATATGTCCATTTCTATCCAGTACTGCAAAGCCAACACCTGGACAAAAGCCAAAAAAAAAAAAAAAAAGCCAAAAAAAAAAAA
>VWZP01006154.1:36932-56950 GCA_013396995.1 Dicaeum eximium | reverse complement strand
GTGGTTTCCTGCAAGAAAATAATCATAGGGTCTTCACCTTATCATCTGTAGGGTTTATGTTGCTACTTTTCATGATCAATCTGTCACTGTCTTGTTCTCAACTGTGAATGTTAAACCACGTTCTCAAAAATCTTTTGATGAATGCCACTTCCTTTGTCATTGGAAAATGTAGTTTGAGATGCTCAGAGACAATATATTTTTTAAAAAATTTAAAATCAACATTTAGTTTGAGGCAGGAGCTCCAGTAATGGCATTATGATGAAGTAGAGGAGTACAAAGTAATGTAACATTTGCGCTTCAAGACACATTTCTTGCACACGTGCAAGCAAAACCAAAATGCATCTGTTGGCTGGTTAGTGACTTGCATCAGAAAGCTAAGTGTGTGAATTATGGTATGAAAAGACATTATTCATTTCTCTTGGTAGATTCAAATGTTTCAGCTGTAATAACAAAACTGAGCTTGGAAGGAAAAGCTGTACTAATCAGCTAATTCTGTATGGCAACTCATGAAGGCAAAATGCATGGACTTCACATATAGAGCAGCTCTCTGCTGTTGAACTAATTTTGTCCTAATGACAATAACATTTATAAATGTGTTGTTCAACCCATGGGTATAATGCCATTTGCATGTTCTTGATTAGTTCCACTTTGGCCTTCTGTGAAATTCTGAATGTATGAATACCTCCCAGTTAAGGATATTCCTATGGTACAAAAGAATGATCTTGTAGAGAAAGATATAGACAACATCTTCCCACTTAAACTTGACATTTTTGAGATTATCATGCTTTTGTAGAATAGGCTCAAACCCCACACATATATATGATACATGATTTTATTTTGTAATGTTTTGTCTGGAGAAATACCTTTGTGTATACCTTTATGTCCTCTTCTTGGACACCTCCTAATCTAGCAAATGTATCTGATACCTAACAGATATGAATCACAGAATGGTTAGAGCTGGCAGAGCCCTGAAGACCCTTGATGCTAACTCTGTTGTACAAAATAGGGTCACCTACAGCAGGTTGCTGAGGACTGAGTCCAATTATGTTTTGCTCAGCTCATGGAGGCTACAAAACCTCACTAGACAGCTTGATTTAATGTTGAATTACCTCTAGAGTATAAAAATATTATCCCATCTTCAAGTTGAATTTCCTGTCTTTCAGTTTGTGCTCACTGCCTGTTGTCCTGTCACTGGGAATTGCTGGCTTTGTCGCTTTCTTCTGTATTCCACCAGGTATTTGTGAATAGTGATGAGATCTCCCTGCACCCTCTCTTGTCTGTCTCTAAACATTTAAGTCTCTCCTTGTATAAAAGATATTCTGGTGCCTTAGTTATTGTTGTGTCCCTTTTCTGGATTTACTCCAATATGTCCATTTCTATCCAGTACTGCAAAGCCAACACCTGGACAAAAGCCAAAAAAAAAAAAAAAAGCCAAAACAAACAAAAAAAGCCAAAAGCACTCTATTTGTGTTTCACCACTGCTAACCAGAGAGAAAGATTCAACTCCCTCAACCTATTGCTGATGCTTTGCCCAATGTGGCACAGGAACATCGTTGGCCTTTGCTGTGAAGGCTCATTGCCGCTCACGATAATTTTGAATCTATCAGGTTAGTCAAGCACAATTTCTTTTTTATAAGTCCTTGCCAACCCTCGTAATTAGCTTCACATCCTTAGTATGTTTGGAAATTACTCTACATTGAGGGAATTGTGACTCATCTTCCAAGGAGTCAAGATGAGACTGATAAAACTTCAGCTCCTTTAGTTTTTCTTTTGCCTCATTTGAAGGGTTGACTTTTACCTCCTTTCTTAAGGAGGAAATCTTACCCAATTACAGACCTTTAGAGGAAATCTTACCCAATTTACAGACCCAATTAAAGACTGTTTAGAGACATTTTGGAGTGAGCTGAAAATGACATCATCTGGCTTCCTCTGTGCTAGAGGTGGCAAAGGATGAAAGTAAAAACTTTCTGAAATATATATGTAAACAGAAAATTTTAAAAGTATTTAAGACTTCACATGACTGCCCATATTGACATGCAAAATATAATTAACAAGCTGGATGTGAGTGTATTTCTTTTGGGGAAAATAGGCTTTCTAAAACTGCAAAATTTTTAATGAAGACTTCCTTTCATTGAATTAATGAAATTGAAATTTTGACCCTGTCTTGGTTTGGAGACAAGTCTAGAAGGAAAAAGCTCTGGAATAAGTATTCCTCTAAAGAAAGTATGCCAACAATCCCTGTCAACAAGAGATTAACACTAGTGGATGCAAGTGAAAAAAACCCAACCATTTATTGACAAACAGTGTCCACATGTCATGGAGAAAAAAAGGTTAATAAATGCTAGATAATGAATTGTCTGACCTTACACCGATCCCCACCCCCCCCCAACCCCCCATGTATCCACACTGGAACAAAAAAAAAAAAATCCAAATGCCAGGGAAAGGAAAAAAAAATTACAATGGTTATAACGTGGTGGGGAGGAAAATTAAAANGTGAAAAAAACCCAACCATTTATTGACAAACAGTGTCCACATGTCATGGAGAAAAAAAGGTTAATAAATGCTAGATAATGAATTGTCTGACCTTACACCGATCCNTCGGGCAAAACAGATGAGAACCTGGCAAACCTCTGGCATGGGTCCCCTCTTCACAGCAGACGAAGCTGGTGGATTTGGTGTCCTTTCTTTTATTTGTTTGGATTTTCCAAGTCCTGGGGCTGGGACAGAGTAGCTCGTCAGTCTCCTGCCAGTCCCTGGACAATTCGTGTGCTGTCGATTGTCCTCTCCAACCTCAGACCAAAACCAAACCGAGCAGTTCACTTTGCAGAAAGGCCGCCAAGGAATTGCTGCCTCAGTCTCCAGGGCCAGGGAAAGGGGAAAATAAACTTCTTGCCTAAGCTAACAAAACCCAAGCTAGCTAAGGGGAAGAAAAAAAAAAAAAAAATAAAAAAAAAAAAAAAGGAAGGAGTCCACCCAACACCATAGATGCCCAGGGAATGAGGCTTTGAAAAAGCCTGTGCAAGAACTCCAAGGCTCCCTGCCCCAGACCCATCTAAAAGCTACAGTAACCATTTCTGGGCATAGAGCAGATGATAAGGGAATAGAAATACCACCCCAAGACAGACCCTAGACATTCTCTGCTCCAGAAATCCTGAAAAAATAGGTTTCTTGAGATGAAATCAGTTGTAGTACACTGATGCATACAGAGGTATGTAAAGGTCATCTCTGATGTTCTGTTCAGATATATTTTGTGGTTATGAGGAAAAGAGATCTGTACAAGCAAAAGCTTGTTCTTTTTAAATAGTCCTATTTAATTGTGTAAGCTTATTAATGATTCCTTGTACTTTCAGTAATATCTTGGGTAATAAATTTACAATTATTCTTCGTAGGGTTTGTTTGTATGTTTGTTTGTTTGTTCATTTTAATAAAGTATATTCAATTTATTTCTTAATATTTGGTAGATAGGGACTTTGAGGTTCTTAGCCTTTTTAATGGAAATATAAGAGGTACCTGATACTCAGTCAGCACTGTTTAAATGTGGAGAGATCAGCTTTTTTCTCATTGTTTCTTGTTTGTGCCCCAGAAGATCTTGGAGGAAAATATTTAAGATTATAAGAAGTTTTTCTTCCTGAAGAATACTGGTCAGATTTCTGCCTCAAAAAATGATAAGCTAATTAACTTTAAAAATTCCTCTATATATTATATAGAAATAAGTTGTGCCTGATATTTTTCTTCATTTTTCTTCATATGAATAATGGTTGAATGAGATGATTTTTGAGTTTTGTATGCTCCTATTTCCCTAACTTTTTGCCTTCTTTCTCTCCTGAGACTTGATAGCTTGCTTACTTGCCTTTATGTTACTGTGTTTGTATAAATAATTTCTACATCAATTCTATAAGTATACAGTGATAAGTCTTCAGCTCAACAGTGTTTTTGACACGTATGTTATGCTAATAAAAAAGGGGAGTTTACCACATTTTGCTCTTAGGTTAAAACTAGTATGGCTTAAGTGTGCATATTTTGAAATACGGTATAATCTTGACTCTTGTAATAACAGTATAAAATTTGATCTGATGTTATTGCTGAGACAATATTTTTATTACGTAAGACCAGAATTAGAAATTAAGAACTACAAATTTTTTTCTATTTTTGAGACCCAGTATCATCTTAGATACAGGGCTAGATCTTAGCTCACCTGTATTTGAAAGCAATAAATAAATAAATCTCTTCAAGAAAGGGTGGTGTTAGGCACAGAGTTATGGTAAGACCATTGTGATGGCAACAGCAAAAGTTTCAGATATTACAGGATACTTGAGAGAACTATGGCTGTATTAGAGCTAGAAGAAGGAATATGACTTAATGAGAGATCTGGAGCAATAGGAATGAAGTTGTTCAGTTAATTGATATTATTAAAGCTATATATGTAAAAATAACAACCCTGAAGCTACTGAACTTGGCAGTTTATAGATGCTAAATTCCCTAAATATCAAAAGCATAATGAATCTTGTTGAGTTCAGTGAAAATCTATTTATTGACATCTGTAATGGTTGGATTTTGCCCATGCAAAATAAAACAAATCCTTAAAGGATCTAGGTAGCTGCAGTTTTCAGGAGGACTAAGCTTTGTTTCTGTTTTCTCTATTAAACATCATATAATCCTAGCATGGTTTGGGTTAGAGGAGACCTTAGAGATTATCTAGTTTCAATACTCCTGCCACGGGCAGGGAACCTGATCAACCTGGCCTTGAACACTTCCAGGGATGGGGCATCCACAGCTTCACTGGGCTACATGTGCAATGCCTAACAACCCTCATAGTGAACACTTTCTTCCTAATGTCTGACCTAAACCTGTCCTCTGTTAATTTGAAGCAATTTGAAACCCCTTGTCCTAGCACTCTATGTCCTTTACAAGATTCTCTCTCCAGCCTTCTTGTAGTCCCTTTAGAAGAATATTGGAATATTCTTTAAGGTTTCCCTTGGCCCTTCTCATCTCCAAGTTGAACATCCTTGACTCCCTCAGTCTGTCTGGCTCTCTTCTGGATTCAGTCCAGAAGGTAAATAGATGGATGCATAAATATGGACACCAGTATGTAATAGCTCTCTCTTATTGATAAAAGGTCTGTAATGGCACACACAGTGTCATAGTTTGAGATAAGAGGGTTTTTACAGAAGTACATTAGACACCTCTATGAAAACACATGTTAAAGTGGGGAAAAGAAACCTGGGAACTTCCTCTTTCCAGGGAGGCAGCAGCAGGTAGGAGTGTGGGCCAGGCCGGGGCCCGGGGGCTGCACTGGGGGCTGGGTCCCTTCCCCCGGGCTGCAGCCAGAACTGCCCCCCCTCCATCGGCGGCGGGCAGGAAGGCAGGGGCAAGGGTGGAAGGGTGGTGCTGCAAGCCCAGAAGGAGCCGGCCGTGTAAAACATGAGCCGCTTGTCACACTCCCCCTCCAGCTCGGGGCTCAGGCGAGTCCTTCCCCCAGAGGAGAAGCCCAGGGTCGGCGCAGGATTTCACCCCGTGGGAAAAAAACTGCAGTGAAAAACCTCACAGCTGAGACTGACTGCAGTCCCCGCTGTGAAAGCCATGTGACCATCTACAGGCCCTGGGGGAATTGTTAACCCCTTCAGTGCTCCAATCCTCTCTCCAGTGAGAGAAAAGAACCAAATGAGGGCCAATGTAAAGGAGTGACTTGAGACATCGAAGTCAGTGAGAAAGAAGTCAAGCCCCAGATAGGAGGGATGAAGACAAGCTTTGAAAGCCTGTTGTGAGTTATGGAAAAAACTACTCTTTTCTGTTGTAACACACGAAATNAGGGACTTCTCTCCCTGAGAGAGTTGAGGAAAGACTATTTTATAGGTGGTGAACTGACTGAAATTTTAAGTTTTGTTTCTTTAAGTTGACAGTAGGAAAGAAATGGTTGTGGGGGGAGGAGAACTATCTGAAGTGTTTGTTTTGATTCTTACTTTTTTTTTCCTTTTTCCTTTTAGTTATTGTTAATAAAATTATCTTAATACTTTCTTGAAAGTTTGAGCCTGTTTTGCCTTTCTTCTAATTCTATCTCACAGCAGAAAAGTAACGTATTGGCTGGGAAAAATTTAAATTGAGAAAATTCTAGAATTGGCAAATCAAAACCACTACACTAATTGGTGTTTCTGCCTGGTTGCAAACTGAAACCAGCACACACAGAAAGAAATTTTACCATGCATCATTTTGAAATGTTCTGGATTTTCATTTGGTTGGCATCTCCTCCATATGAAATCAAGAACCTGGTTCATGGTAAATGCATAAAGTAGTACAACAGCTCTCTGCGTATCAGCTCTTCACCCTTGACAGAGTTTTCACTGACTTAAGAGAATGGGTTCTGATACCATGTAAAAGTGAAGTTGCTTGATTCTTTCACTCCTAGGTGAGGACTTATGTATGATGTAAGCATAGTTGCAAGTGCTGCCCAATTAACATATCATGGAAATCAGAATCCCTGTTCATGCAGGGTTATCCTAGAGCACATGGCACAGGAGTATATCCAAAGAATTCTTGAATATTTACAGCGAGGGTCATCTGCACAGGAAAGTTCTTCCTTATATTCAGTTGGATCTTCCAGAACATTGGTTTATGTCCAAAAAAGTAATTTTGGAAAATAGTATTTTGAAGCACATTGTCAGAAATCTTTAGAAATTCTATTTTTTAAAAAGGCTAAAGTTTTAGAAAAGTGTAGGATAAAGACAAAACTGTGTTGATTCAGAAGCTGTCTTACTAAGAAGAGGAATACGTTTTTAAGAATATGGAGCATATTAATACTGCAGTGCACTAGAACCTTGTCTGATCATCGGCCTAAGAAAAAATGTCAGAGAAATAGTAGTTATGAAAGGGTAAAAACCTTGCATACAGGCAGTCATCTTGGTATAATTCCATCCTGAACTTGCTCCACGGAAACTTGTTGGTGTGACCATTTGCATCAGCTAGTTTCTCTGCACAACCTTGTCTCTCTTTTCCAAGGCAGTATAATTTGAAATCTGGAAACCTTTGTTTCCCAGGGAGCTCTCCTTGTAAGAGCCATTCCTTGAGCTGCACATTGTCCAGGAAAGCATCCAGACTTACCATTGAAGTGCTGTGTGAGTGACTGCCTTTATGCATTGGGTAGAAAGTGTCTTGAAAGAGCATCATGTTAGGAAATGCATACTTTCTCAACTCAAAGGGAATTCCAGTGTTGATAGTAAGCTAGGATTTTCTTAGGCAATATTCAATAGTTCAGAAGTCTGACTGATGAAGGGGATAGTAAGAAATGGTAACAGTTACAAATGTACGCAATGTCCTTTAGAATAGAAAATGTCACATTTTCTGGTTTTTTTTTTATATCTCAGAAAGCAGCACTTAATCTGTTTCCTAAAGTATCCTGACAAAA
Organism: Dicaeum eximium; assembly: GCA_013396995.1. Classification (NCBI taxonomy): domain Eukaryota; kingdom Metazoa; phylum Chordata; class Aves; order Passeriformes; family Dicaeidae; genus Dicaeum; species Dicaeum eximium. Next base: position 49,551 of record VWZP01006154.1, on the reverse strand, counting down.
TGCTTGAGTATGCTCCATGAAAATATTGTACAAAAGAAAATATTTTAATCTCAAAAGTGAAAATATCAATGAGGAGGCTTTTCTTTCAGACATAAGATACTTTAAACCTAAAGGTCTGGATCATCCTATAATTGAAGGTTGATTAAAGGTTTTATTAAATGCACTAGGCAAAGGAACATGTCAGATGTTCAACTCATGTAAATAAATTTTATTTTATTGCCTTTAGTGCAACATCACTAATTTTACCGGTAGAAGGCTTGTACCGTTACCTCACATATTTTGGATAAACCCCACTATGTATTTCCACTAAATAAAATCTGTGTATCCTCCCACAATGCACAATCCTGCATGTGTATATTCAATATTACTTAAAGAAACTGTGTTCTTAAAAGTGCCAGCTTAGCACGATGGGATGCAAAAGCCAGACTCAGTTTGAATAGTCAAAAATGCATATACATGCAAGGTGACGAGTCTGACACTAGCTTTTGTAATCTGATGCTTTCAGGTGTGTAAAATGGAAACAGTTTTCCTCCATTTATTAGCACCATGTGGGAGAAGGAATAAAAATCCCAAGTATAAAATGCTGATACGAAACATGAGAAGGGGTTTGCAGCAGCTTTTGCCACTTGGCATATGTGTCTTTGAAGTGTGAGGCAGACATGTCACACACCTTTCTTTGAACTGAGATTTTGCAGAAGGTAGTGGTGACGTGGCACAGCTTGGTGGCTTTCCACTGCTGAAGCTGCAGGTATGTGACATGCCTGTTCCTCCACCGATGTGTCACACAGCTCTGCGCATTTCCCACTGTCTTTGTTTTTGGAGCACAGCCTCTGACAACAAACACAATTGATGAGCAGAGACAGCACAGAGATAATATATGTAATATGTGACATTAGGGTGTCCAAATCCATGTTGCAGGCTTTCATATTATGAGAAAGGATGTTTCACCTTGAGAAGAGGAATGCATTTTATTTATTAGTTCCAGGTGTGTTTGTGCCATCTGTCATTATCATACATATCAAGAGATACATCCTTTGCAAAATATGGTTCCTGCTTGAGGCAAGGGACACAACTTCAGGTAACAAAATAACCAGGAAGCTTATTTTTGTAAATTGTGTGAATCAAACATTTTCCATTTGAATACATCCATATATGGAAACCAATAAATTCACTATTATTTATTAAAGCTCTATTGCATGTGTTTGTTAGTCCTTCTCACAGTTTTTCATTAGTTGCATATAATATATTTGCATATATTAAATTGGAGAAGAAAATAAATTATAAAGGTTGCTTAGCCCTCAGAAAAAGGAGAAGAATCCTTTGGCTTTGGAAGTGGTTAAAGGTTTCTAATGAGGAAAGTACACTTTAACTAAACAAAAGACTACTAGATTTGTAATTATTTTTGTAGTACGCTTTTGGATATGCTTGAAACATTTACCTTAGAGTAACTGCCATTATTTGATCTAATGTAAAGTGATTCAATACAGAGATTATTATCAGCTTCGTAGAATGCATAGTTTACAGAGAAACATTGCATTAATAGTGGTTAGAGACAGCTCTTTCAAATTTTCACATATTATACTCTGTAATATCTTCTGTTAAAATTTAAACCAAAATAAATAGGTGTGTGTGTAGTTTACTATAAAATTAAGATATACTTATTTTTTAATATATTCCTAATATATATATACACAAAAGATATTATCCTTAATAAACTATTCATGCTCAAGTAAAAATGTTAGTTTCTTTTAAATTATTTATCTGAGAAGAATTTTTACCTTCTTTTTTGCTTAGTTTGTATTGCAAATCCTAAATACTGTCTTCTAATAATTTATCTGTCACCTTTCCAATTATTTCTGTTTAACTGAAGTCACAAAAGATATTAATATGCTCTTGAAACTGGTAAAATATCAACACTGATGAAAAGCAGGTGTTTTTTTAAAGCACCTGTAAGTCTTTGAACTCTATTTTGGGAGTTGTGGAGGGTGAAAATAAAAGACACGACATTCCTTTTTTTCTAGGGGTGGAAAGAGAGCACAGAGCATTGCTGATTGTTTGCATTTTGAAGAGTATATTCTGCTCATTTATGTATGGCAGTGCAAAGCAGATTCTGCGGGTCGGTACTGAAGTTCATCTTCTGTTGGAAAGAAAATAGCCTTGCCTGGCTGAGAACTGAAGCCATGTCTTGTTCCTTCAACCAACAAATCTCCAAACTCAGAAAAAGTATGAAGAAAATTACGTATACACAGTGTGCAGCTGCTGTGCTTTCCCATTTTCTGATCAACACAGCTTGCTGTATATGTGGGCTATTTTTAGGAACTGTCCCGTCCATTTCCCACATAAGCATAAGTTCCTTTTTCTGTATTTGTTTTGGTGCTGATTCTGTGGTCTGCTGGACCAGGGATCATGCATCTTAATATTAATAGTTTCACTTTTATTTTTTATTCACTCATTTATTGGATTCATATTCTTCTTCTTCTTGAGGTGGTCAAGACATGACAGAAGTATGAATGACATGATAAAAGGAAATTTATTAACCGTATTTTTTGTAAGTATACAAACTATGAGTAAGTGAATTAAAGTAGTAGCTAAGACCTAAAAGAAGCAAAACCAAGGTGGAATACATTTTCAGTATAACATCTGATGAGACTTTTTTTCCCAGATTAAAAAGCAATAACACAAATTCATGAAAGAAATTTTCATTAAAGGCTGTTAAGCACAATGACAATCTTGTCTTTGATAGTCTTGATACTGAAACTTCCATGAGAGTTTGCTGAAGGGAGTATTATGTGCTTTCTTTTCTTCCTTAGACACCTGTTTTTGGTCACTGGGTAGTGGTCTGGATGGAACTCTTAAGTGTGACTCATTTTTATGTACTTAGATGTAGAGATTTTTCACACTTCTTTACCAATATATTTCAACTTTTGAGCTGAAAACTCCAGAAGGTCATTTTGTCCCACTCACAACTGAGCTCTTGTCTTTGTGGGGGGAATTGCTGATATGACTGTCAGTCCAGACCATTTGTGATAGTAATTTCATACAGTGTTCTTGCTCAGGGAATTAAATTGAGACTAAAAGCTTAGCATATTTGAAAGACTATAAGAGAGTTAATCCTAATTTAAAAAATAAAATATAACACTATATTCAGACTCCTAAGTTAAAAAATAATAAAGAAAGAGGGTAAAGTGAGGAAAACATTGCAGTACATGCATATATACATACCCTCTTTTCTCATAATGTTTCCAAATGTTCTGCTGATACACATTATTTCTTTTATTATCACATGCAATGGAACATTTATGCAAATTATTACAAAGGAAAAAAGCATTTTAATATGCTTTTTTCCCAAAAATTTAGGGCTGACCTTGAATTTTGGGTGGAATATCTTGTTTTTAGCTATTTTTGTTTTCAACTGTTCACAATCAGCTAAAATTGAGGAGTAATATTTCCTACATTAAGAGCAATTTCTCTTCTCCTCCCACTCCAGTTCATAAGCCACATGTTAAGCAGTTGTCTAAATTAAAATACTAAAAATCTTGTTCTTCATATTAAAATCTTTGTAAATATTGCAGCATTCATTTGATGTCATTGCTCAGTAAGAAACAAGACAAACTTGACTCAAATATTTGCTTGTATGCTTGAGAAAGAAATGCTGTCTAGGAACTCTGAAATTATAAAACTCTACTGGACTCTTTTGGGTCTGAAACCAGACTTTATATATTTGTTCTTGCAACAAAAATGCTCTGTAGTCTCCAAAATTTTTTAACCTGGAAGTGTTTTTCTACTTGGGTTCAAAATCTTACATGGAGTCACTTTTATCCTCATGCTTACTTTATAGTGGAGCAGAGTACAGGACAGGGTGTAAAAACTCTAGTAATCATACAGAAAAATAATTTCTATATAAACTATAGGAAGTTTATAAACAATTAATGTCCCATTACTTTGCCAGGTGGAGTATATTCAAAGGATTTTAAAAGGATTAGCTAAGGACTCAATGACACTGAAAAATCTTTCTTACCTAAATGATTCTATATAGTTTATGTTACAACATTGCTGGAAGAATCACTTCCATATGTTCAACTTCTGTGTCAGTGATGGTTTAAAACACATTAACTGAGTCTTCCTCTGTCTCCATATAATTAAGTTCATAGTCTGAATGGGATGCTTACCAAATCCAGGTTCTTGAACCACATTTTCTGTTTATGGATTTGTTCTTGTAAATACATGTATTATTTATTTGTACACTTTATAGAAACAAACAGAAAGAAAAATCCCAGGGATTATTCAGTGGCATATGTAAGAATGAGTGTATTTTCTAAATTCCTTCTGAGTTCTTAGGATTGATATTATTATACATGCATTACTCTACATAATCCTAATTCCCTAGAACAGGTATTATTCTGCATACTGGACAATTGCTTAAGTTTGAACACATATCAACAGAATGACAATTTCAGGGTAACCCTCACCCAAAGAATGTATAATAGTATAAAAAATACAGCTGAAAAGAATTCTAATATAGTAAGTCTCCATGCCTGATGCATACTACATATAAAAGTTAAGTTATACTGGAAGTGAAATCATTGCAATATTCAGGATTTAAGTTTCTACTGGAACTACCAATATTGTTTCAAATGTTTTCTCCTAATGTAAAAGATTTCTATTAATAATTAGTTATGTTTGATTTATAATTTTCTCTGTATGTTCAGGCTCCACACTTTTACCCTCTGTATCTTCAATAGTATGTGTATGGCTTCCATCATATATCAGCACAGGAATTTTCAAATGGGATTTTTCTACTCACATAGGTTTATTTTCTGGGGACATTACACATGTATACATGGCCAGTGTAGCATCAAGCAACTAAATTCTGCAACAGAAATCCATGCACACATTATTAGTCCAATTGCAGGAAGATTTGAAGCAGAAGAGTGTTAGCTCAGCATAATAAATGTCTGCCAGCCATTTTTTTGTAATGACTAGCTGCAGTTCTTATTGTATGTCAAACATTATACTGTGCTGTACTGTTAGCTTTCTTGTTTGGCACAAGCAAATGATGTAATGTATCCCTAGAATTCTAGCTGGATCAAAGACATATACAACAGGGCGGGTTTTTTTCTGCCAGTAGTATTGTTGCATATTTTGCTAAAATGGTGCAAGGGATAACAAATACATGATCACTTATCATTTAGAATGTACTATTCCTGCTATGCAGTAAAGACATTACAAGGATGGACTGCTTTGCTTGCCACAAAAGGAATGTTTAGATATTAAATAGATCAGCGGGGGTTCAAAAATCCCTTCACAATTGTAATATTGACCTATGCTCATTGACAGAAAGAATCAGTTAAAAAGAAAGTGCTTTTCTTTCTGTGTATTAATGAAACGTGCTTTGTATTTTTTTCCTTTTTTCCCCCCGAAAGGTAAGCTAAATCAAAAACTGTGGTTGAAATGCAGTTGATTTCAATGCAGTTTAAGAACTCACCAATCTTGCCTATTTCAGGCATTGTGTAAGGCATGGGAAGCTTGCTTATGCTTACTCCTGATGTAAAATCCACAGAAGTGTGAAAGGACAATGGAATTATATGGTATGTGTATTAACTTTGATGATAAATGCCTTATTCCTTTTTCATAGGATTATTAAAAGAGTTCTCTGGAGGAATAAAATTGTGGAAGTCACACATTTAATAGCTCAGGTACAAAGAGTCAGATTGTGCCAGTTGGCAAAAGTTAGCAGGAAGCTGTCACAATAAATGGCAGCAGCTGCTCATAGTTCTAAAGAGTATGTCCCAGTCAGAACTGAAAACTGATGGCATCTACATTAATACTACCTTAATGGTCCATCTGCTGCTCCATAGGGTCCCTAGCTGCTGTATGGAGTCATAGGCATTTGACAAGCAGTCTCTGTGTGCCAGACACACATTGTGCCAAATGTTTTAGGCTGCTTTGTATCGTTCTGATCTGTCAAACTTTCCTACCATTTATCAGGCAAGGAGTTTGGAGGGATTTTTTTTTAATTTTTTTTTTTATTAGTAGTAGTTATTTTTTAATTATTCCTATGAATCACTGGTTTTTAGTATTTGGGGCATTCCGGAATTTGGGAAGGAAATTACTTGTGGTTACTTTTTCTAGGAGGATAACCTCAGCTGCTTGGTAATCTGCATGCTATGTTAATAAAGCAGTGTGATAAACCCTGTAGAGAAATCACTAGCTGCTTGCCATATAATTTAAATCTTCTTATTGTAGCAGGTAGAATATTAAATACAAATAACCGTAAAAGAACTAACAGTGTTTTGACAGGTTCACTAACACTCATTTGCTAAAGAGCAGTTCTTTTCTAAGCAGTTGCACAAATATTTAAAAAAGAGCATTCATACATATATCCACGTGTGCTTAGAAATTATGACAGTAATGTTAGCAAAAGCTTTATTTAACTGATTATGAAGTTATTCCATAAACATGTAAAAGGCATTTCTTGTATATTAAGTTATAAGAGAATGCAACCTTTTATATCTCTGGAATGTTTAAGTCATGCTTTCTTAGTATCCTTTGCGCCATAATATAGGTATGATTTTAATTTATATATGATGCATATTATAACATTTAAAGTATCAAAAGAGTTAAAATTGTTTGTAAAAACTCTTCAACTCTATCATCTACACAAGAAAAAAAGCACAGCTGTACAATTTCTATTACATTAAACTACCCACTGCATTGGGTCATTCTATATCTTGCAAAACAAAAAGCAAGTTACATTCATTATTCTTTGACTATCTTGTAGGCAGCTTATTTCCAGTAAAATCGGAAACTTTTGCAATTTTTTTTTTTTGTGGTTGTATAGCTCCAATGGAAATGCACTGTTTATTTAAATCTGCTATTTGTGTAAAAATGTTGAAGTTAGCACAGAAAATAATTCAGAGTATCAGCAATGATCAAGGATATAAATGCTTAAAGAGAGAGATCAAGATGTCAGCAAAAATGTCACCACTACTTTTCGCAGTACATGTTTTGATTTTTTTAGCTGGATTCATTCAAATCAGCCAGGTGCTTGAAATTCCATGATACTGCTTTTTTTGATTGTTTCTTTCTGGGATTGACAGAGCTATTAGCTATGGAAAATCAATGAAAGACCCTGTTTTTGTTTCTAAGAAGAGCCTCTAGGCTTCTCCCTTTTTTACTTTCCTTCTAGCTAGTCATGGGAAAACTGGTCAACCAAAAAAACACTGAACACGCATTATATTGTACATTCTATCCTAAGTATTTTGCATTTTTCCATACTTCAGAATATGATGGCCTAAGGATATTTTCTAAATCAAAAGCTGTTCTGCCCTGCCCTGCCTCCATCAATGTATTTTTCTTCCTGTATCTTCACCTCACTCAATTTCTTCTTTTCACGCCTCATTATAAATCACAGGTTCTTACACAGTGGTTATAAATGACTGTTTAATTGTTGGTAAGACATTATGCAAAAGAAAGTGTGTGCCTTGGCATTCAGAGCTGAGTTGTAGGTCCTCAGAAGGTAAAAAGGCACAAATACATAGATGCAGGCACAAAAGTGTAAGTTGCAAACCATAGGAAATAATATCTATAAATAACCCATAGCTTTATTGTAATGCATTTATATCTCTAGGAAACTGCCATCAAAAGGCATCACTTCTGATTTCCAAAAATGTAAAAAGCTTGTTTGATTCAGTAGCAGGTGATATAGATATGGATAATAAATTTCAAGTGTGAGATTCATTAGGTAGGATTCATTAGCTGCTTTTAATTCAACAAAACAAGCACCTCAGGTGGTGAATAAAATCCCAGGGTATGCCTCAGGGCCTTGGTAGCTCACCCCAGTCTAGCTGGCAACAAACGGTGCCTGGCAAGAATCAGAAACCATCAGAAAGTCCACTGTATCCCAATCCCAGTGCCTTGAACATCAGCCTGGTGCCTGTGCTCTCTGGTACACGACACAGGACAGTTTAGGCAGAAAGGCTGATCCTTGACATTGTGCAAACTGAGGAAAATCAGTGTTATTTTTAACATCAGCATAGTGTGGCTTCAAGAAAGAAGGTCTCTTATGCCCCCATTAAATAAAGGGTTAGAAATTTCAGAGTTTTTGGGCACGGCTGGGAATATAAGTGGACATTCAATAGGTGATAGGGGGCCCTCACTGGAAAACCATTTTGTCTCTGCTCTCTAGGGCACACAAATAAAGGTGCTCCCTGCCTTATGATTTCTATAGTCTGTTAGCTGGGAGTTTATCTGCTAAGAGATCAGAACTTCATAAAATCTCAGTCTCAATCTCTATTTAATCCTATACATCTAAAAATGTACTTTAAGATGAATCAGAGAGGCTGTGTTTACACCTACACTCTGCAAGGACTTTAAGAGCACAGTTGCCTGTCTCAAACATTGCTAAGGCCACAGAAGGTCTTTGTCATGAGATAAACACAGAACAGAGTGACAGGATGACATTAGCTTCAGGGCTGGGGTAGCCAAGATCTGGTAAGCTTGTCCTGGGTAATGCATCCAGACAAAAATTCTCAGTGTGACAACTGTTCAAAGAAGCTTCTACACATATCTCTAGTCAACGTTCCTACCAAATTATGGGACAGATGGCATCTGTGACCACCAATGACTATTTAACACCTACCTTGAAATATCACTCCATGGATACCTGCAACTTGGACTGTAGGTTATGCCACCACAGTGGGAACTTGATGTAAGATAAAGGTGTAATATATCTGAGATCAAGGAAAAGGTTAACAAAACTTGGGGAGAAGAGTGTACCACTGCTAATGGACACAAGGATGCAGAATTTATGGGCCACAAGGAAAGACAACTCAGAAACTGTGTTAAAATCGGTTCTGACAACTCAGAAACTGTGTTAAATTCTGGTGGGGGGAAATTACAATCTACTGATCCAAGAAACCCACTGACACATAGGAGGTGAAAGACTAAGCATAAGACTAGTTAGCATTAGAAGCAATGAAATAATTTAACCAGCAGCGTAAGAGACGTCTGCAGGCAATAAACATTAATTCTGTTGTTTGCTAAAATGTATCAATAAGAAAAAGTTTTGAATGGTCTTGGGATCTGCACCACTGATAAGACCAGGGTGAAGAAAGACCAAGGGGACACCGCTGGATCCATGGGTGATGATTGTCCTCTGCTTGATCTCACTCTCTCTCCCTCTCTCTCCAATAAACAAACACTTTTTTATTTCTTCCTATCTCTCTACGTAACATTCACTGCTATATAAAGTCTGTATTATTGACTTTGGTATATGGTCTTTTTTGCACTTTAGTTTGGGGAAAGGTATCTCTCACTAATTGGATCATTACACACAAACATGTAAGCACCTTTTGGGAATGATATTCCTGCTTTCCTATTGTACTATCACTGACCCCATTTTTGAGAATGATTTTGTGTTCTTTTATGGGTGCCCTGCACAGCAGTTAACATAAGAGGGTCTCCTGCTACCTCTGCCAGCTGCAACCCAACAAGATGTTTTAGCAACTGCTGCTACAAAAAACCCTGCAGCGCTGGAAAACTGATTTAGAGGTGATGTATGGTGAAAACTGTCCTGAAGATGATTCAGGGAGGTTAAACAAGGAGTAAACTGAAGAGAGAGATGAAAAAAGGAAAGCAAAACTACAAGGTAGAAATGTGGTTACAAAGACAGAAAACATTGGCAATGTCCAGTAAAAGAGAAGTTGAGAGACTGGATTTACCATTCTTTGTCTTTGAGATTTATGTTCAAGATTTGTATTCTAAGAAGAAATTCCTCCACAGCTCAATGCCAAGAAATCCAACCCCAAACCTGTCTGGCTGTGCCATCCATTAGTTTTTCAGCATAAAGATTTCTGCAAATATCCTCTGAGAGTAGACTGATAATGACAGCATACGGTTAAAATGTTTCTAAAATTATGGGAATAGTATTTGGAGAGGGTGGAAAGGGGCTAGGCCTGGGAACACATTGTCTGTACTACATCATGAGCTAGACCCGAGAACACATTGTCTGTACTAGGTCATAAGAAATTATAAGATTGTTAAGTGTGATGACTATCTGATAATTAAACATAATTATTGTGTAGACATATGAATCATAAAAATGACGTTTTGGGGGGCTTGAGAATTCATGCTTGGGTGAAATCAATGAATACAATAGAACAATATAAGTTTAATGATTAACACATATTTGTGTAACAAGAAGAGTATAAAACATGCCCACGCTGGAGTCAGATTTGGGTCTGTACCCTGCCTCCCAGAGCTCTGTTAATAAAGCACCTGCATATTATCAAGCTATGCTGTGATTATGTGTTTCGTACGTTAACAAGACTGCAAGGCATATCTACGATACCATCACAGAACAGTAAATTCTGGACTACATGTGAAGAGACCATGGGGTAACAGGACTCATTCACATGCAGAGATGCAGAAAGCATAAGTTGTGTGTATTTGCTATGGCAGGTATCATGCCAAACAGCTGTCCCATGTCAACTCAGCAAACAGCTTTAAAGATATCCTGTGTGTTACAGAATTTAGTGGTCTGCTGCTAGGCTTTGCTGTTGAAAGAACAAATTCTTGATATTCACATGAGTATTTTATTCCATGATGGAAAAGTTATTTAACATTTGTAGTTTTCCACCTAATTTTCTACTGTTGTCTCGTTCCATTGCCTTTTTTTGTTGTTTTTGTTTTTTTCCCCCCCCACCTATTGCTCCAAACTTAGGGCCTTTTGCCTAAATGTGCAGCTATCCAAAAATACTGCAGACTTGCTTGTGCATGTAGCATAAATCACAACAGATGGATGTTCTACACTTGACATGAGTGAGCCCCTGCACTGAGATAGCTTCTGTTATTAAATAAGAAACCAATGAAATGTTTACACAATCATCTGGTTGTTTATTCTTATTCTTATTCTTATTCTTATTATTATTATTATTATTATTACTACTACTACTATTACTATTATTTGTTAGTTCAGCATTTAATGCAATCTTATGAAGAAACTGGAAAGCATTTTCCTTACTTGTTTAGACAAACGATTAAGTGATGGGATCAGATGTCCTTCATACTGACAGGACAGGTAAAGTTAATCTTTCCCCTAAAACTTTAGGTGGCAGTCAGTGGGTTTTTCCAGGATGATAAGGAACCGAGCTGCTATGGGTGGGAATTGAGTATTTAACATGCATCAAGAAACTTGCTTCGTATTTTGATATTGAAGGGACTGAATATGCATTGTTTCAGAAAGTAAAACTTTGACAGCATTGTCTTTTGTCTCTAATTGTGGCTGAAATAGGTTTCTGCTTCAAAAATAACCCAAAATTCTCATATTTTATGTTAATTATACTGATTTGAAGAATTACATATTTAACCTGTAAGCTTGTTGATAATTGCACTTGTAACCTAAACATCGTGTTAAGTGCAATGAGTTTAGGGAACTGTGTCCAAGTCAAGGCTTTAAACAGGCTTTGATTAATGAGTATATAATCCCTATCAACACTGGAGGGTGTTGCATTCACAGCAGGGTATCCTACTGTTGAACTATGGCATCAGTATTGGCTATTCCAGAGGAGTTTTGGTATGACTCTTTGAACGAAACACTAAGAAGTTCCTGTTCTAGAGTTACTCAAAAGAGATACTAAAAAAATAAAATCCAAAACATGTAACCAACCAATACATAAATCTGTATAGGCAGATCAATAAAAGGAAGAACACACAGACTAGAAAAAAGCTATTAAAAGGCATATGGAAAAAAAAGTTTTTAATGGCGAAATTTTGACTTAGACTGGAATGTCTGTGATTTGCATAATTGTGCATGCATAGTATGTAATCTAGTGAGATGTCTTCATTATATCTGAACTGCATCAGCTAACAAACTGTTAAAATTAATTTTGAATTACTAGACACTTTCAGTGATGATCACAAAGTAATATTTTGTGATTTTTCTGTTAGCTGGAGACTGGGAAAAAACCCAAAACCAGCAAACAACAAAACACCAGGTTTCAAGTATAAAACAAGCTAATTGTACTACAATAACTTTTGTTTGTATTCTATCCACTATCCTTAGCCTTCCTTTTCCCAGTTGCTTAACTGATGCTAACTGCATAAGAACTGACAGCAGAGAAATTTGAAACATAGCCTGGTTTATCAGGTCAAGCCCTATAACCCCATTTTCTCTAGCCTTTCAATTAAAAACTAAGCAGTCATATTAGTTTGGGGGGTTTCTGTCCATTAATCAGTATTAGAACTGGGGGGTGTCTTTTGCTGATGTATATATATTCATATCTAAAAATAGCATTTCTATTCATTTCCATATTTCCACCTGGGGTGTGCTGGTTTTGCATCACGGAAGTGAAGCTTTGGGAGAGGCTCCTGGCACTTTCCTTCGTGTCCGGTAAGAAATCAATCAGTAGCTGACTTTAGTAATTGTCAATTTGTTGAACCACTGGTAAGCTGTACACGCCTCTGTGAAAAACACATGTTAAAGATGAAAGAAACCTGGGAACTTTCTCTTTCCTTTCCGGCTGGAAAAGAGGTAACAAGGGCCAGGCCAGGTCGCCCCTGCCGCGGGCCCGGGCCCCTTCCTGGAGCACCCGCCGGCCTCTTCCCACATCGGCTGCCA
>VWZP01006154.1:0-21110 GCA_013396995.1 Dicaeum eximium | reverse complement strand
TCCATAACATGAACAAGAGGGACTCCTCTCCCTGAGAGAGAACTGAGAAAAGACTATTTCATAAGTGATGGACTGATTGGAATGTCTGAGTGTTATTTCTTTACATTGACAAATGGGAAGGGAATGTTTGTGGAGGGAGGAGAAGGATCTGAAGGGTTTTGTTTTTTCCTTTTTCTTTTAGTTACTGTTAATAAACTGTCTTTGCATTCTCTTGAAGTTTTGAGCCTGCTTTGCTTTTCTCCTAGTTAGTCCTGTTTCACAGCCAGAGAATATTCTGGTAATTAACCAGCATGAGAGAAAACCCACCACATTTAATGGTGCATTGGCCGGGAAAAATTCAAATTGATTGAAATTGGGGAAATTCAGAATTGGCGAACCAAAACCACTACACGAATTGGTGTTTCCGCCTGGTTTCGAACTGAAACCAGCACAAAGGGCAAGAAAGAGGACTCTGGAAAATACAGACCTGTCAGTCCCACTTCAATGCCTAGTAAAGTTATGGAGAAAGTAGTTCTGGGGGGTATTAAAGACATCTGGAAGACAATACACTCATGAGTCACAGTCAAAGTCAAAGTCCTGCTTATCAAACCTGATTTCCTTTTATGACAAGGTAACCCACCTAGTGATCAAGGGAAGACAGTTGATGTAATCTTTGTGGATTTTAGTAAAGCTTTCGATGCTCTCTCTCATAGTATCTTTATGGATAAAATGTTCAGCACACAGCTGCATAAGCACATCATGGGGTGGGTGAACAACTGGCTCAGGTATTTGGCACTAAGGGTGATAGTGATTTGGTACTAATGGGGTGACATCAGACTGGTGACCTGTCACCAGTGCGGTTCCACAGGGCTCCATCTTAGCCCTGTGCTCTTCAGCGTCTTCATAAATGACCAGGGTTTATACTCAAAGGTATGTTTGCCTGTGATAATAAACTGAGGAACTGTTGATTTTCCTCAAAGGGAGAAAGACTGCAGATAAACCTCAACAAATTAGAGGACTGGGCAATCATGAATTGCATTAGTTCAACAAGATAAAGTGCTGAGTAGGGAAACTCTGTATGGACAGATAGACTGGGGAACACACACTGGAGACCAGTGCTGTGGGAAAGGGACCTGGGGGTCCTGGTCATTTGAAAGTTGAACATGAGTCAGCAGTGCCCTGGCAGCCAGGAGGGCCAAGCTTGTCTTGGAGTGCATCAGGCACAGTGTCACAGGGCAAGGGAGGGGATTGTCCCACTCTGCTCTGCACTGGAGCAGCCTCACCTCGAGTGCTGGGGGCAGTTTTAGGGACTGCAATACTAAGCTATTAGGGATTGTCGAAAGAAGGCTATCAGGATGGTGAAAGCACTGGAGGGGAAGCTGTATGAGGAGCAGCTGAGGTCACTTGGTCTGTTCAGCTTGGAGAAAAGGAGACTGAGGAGAGACCTCATCACCGTCTACAGCTTTTTTGTGAGGGGAAGAGGCAGGCACTGATCTCTTCTCTGGTGGTGTCCAGTGACAGCACCCAAGGGAGTAAAGTTGTGTCAGGACAGTTTTAGGTTGGTCACAGCACCAAGCCTGACAGTTCAAGAAGCAAGAGAATACTCTCAGGCACATGGTGTGACTTTTGGGGCTGTCCTGTCCAGAACCAGGAGTGGGACTCCATTATCCTTTTGGGTCCCTTCCAACTCAGGATATTCTATGATTCTATTAATAGTTATGTTTGTAATTTAAATTTTGTGGAAGCTCTCTCTCTTTTTAATTCTTGGGGATCACTTCCTTTTCATTGACTGCCATTATACAGATAAGGTGCAAAGTAATAAACTTGTACTTCTATAAGGAATGTCAGTTGTACCACAACTTCACACAGCTGAAATAACATTAATGGTAAAAGTTTGGGTTTTAAAAGCATTGGATACCTGATAGCTGCCAAGACCTTACATTTTTGCTATTTTATCACAAGACTGTAAAAGTTCCGTTTATTTGACATTCCGTACTACAACAAAATACGGGGCTTGTACATGTGCTATTCTGTACCAAGTGTGAAATCAATATATGGTCTTAAATATAAGCGAGATATCATGGCAAACTAGTTATTGACATGCTAAAGTCACTTACACCTGACAGAGAAGATATATTATTAATTTATTAATAGCATTTAATAATTTATTAATTATTAATAATTTATTATAACATTATTAATTTAACTGACAGTGGGTTTAGGAATATAACCTGCCATGTAAGCCTACAGACAGTTATCTGCAAAGTTTATATTCTTATTTTGTTCAACAAACTATACAATTCTGACAGCTATGAATCACTTTTAATCTGTCATTTTCAAAGATTGTCGTCAGAAAGTTCAGCTGAAGGAGAATGTCTGTTTGACTCATCTTAATATAAGATGATTACTATTTGTCATATTTATGAATTATCCTATTCTTAAAAAAAAAATAAAGCTAAACTGTTTAACATGGATATTGTGCAATTTGGAAGGCAGGATGCAATAATATATCTAAAATAGATAAATACGGTTATGCAGTGAAACTTGTTTGCTAATGGATGACATATAGTAATAGCAATAAAAGCAAAGATAGTTTTCATTGTAATAACTACATATACATAAAAATATGGAAAGAAAGAAAAAATAGAAAAACTGCTGAATTTTCACTATTCTTTTAGATATACAGTAGAGATGCTGCAACAGATGACACAGTACCAAATGATGAGTATGATTCTCCAGATACAAATCAATATTTTTATGCTTAAAACACTTGTGTGTATCATTGGTTTGCATAGAGACTAACAAAACCTGTCATAATTCTATGGCACTTTGTCTTATTTGAAGCATTTTTAAGGTAGACTTTTTTAAGATTGACTTTATGAGAAGTGTTAAAGTTTTAGATTTTCTTTAGCTGAAGTATCATGCTTTTTTGGGGTAGCATGTTCAAGTTTTACCTTATAAAGTTCTTTCCACTACAGTAGTTTTTTCATACTTTTAGCCTGTTCTTCAGTTCTCTAGGTTTCCAGGGCATGTTCTTGCTCCCCTTGAAGCTCTGCCAGCTACTGAAAAATAGAAAAACTCAGTTTATATTACCATTACTTCACCCTAGCATGAATGGGATCCTGGGACCATACTCATATGTAAGAGGCACCTGTTCTTGAGAAATTGCTCTCCATTGTTTATAGAAATCACAAAACTGGCTTGTCCTCTTGAAGTGCTGCAGTGTAGGGAGGCCAGGAGAAGTTGAATTTCAACAAATGTGTATGATAATTTTTGGTTTGTTAATAGTTTTAATAATTCTACAGTGCCTTGAAAATGGCACTGTGTATTACTCTTCCTCATTTAGATGGATATCCTGTACAAAATAACAATACACAAAATAGTAAACAAATATGCTAATTCAATATGGTCATTAAGGAAAAAAATAACTCAATAACTGAATAAAAAAATACTTGCTGCTAGATATGAAAAGAATTTTATTGAGTCAACAGTGAATTTCACCATGAACAAGTAGTTCGGCTGTAGTTTGTTCTGCCATTCCTATTCTTTTCATTCAGAAAATCTTCCTTTTGTCTTGGAAAAGAAATTTTGCCTGAATAAAACTGAAGAAGGTCAGAACTTGGAGGTTTCAAAAACCTAAGCAAAGCTTATGGAATAATTAAAACTAATTATGGCCCTTTCTACACATTATAGAACTAACAAATATAAGAATATCCATTCAATAGAAACAGAGAGAGAGGTGAAGAGTCCTTTTTCAAATAAATAGGCAGGTTTGCATTCCTGTTGCCGTGGTCTCTGCTGTCACTTGGATGCCAATGAAGTCCGTTGGCTACAGTTTCTTCTCAGCAGTTCCTTATGAGCTCCTTTTACACTGAGTAACAGTGAAAAGCAAAACCTCACTGCTAATAGAGTTTTCCACATGAAACTAAGGTATCCAATTTTTACCTGTTTCACATGCTTAGAACCACTTCGAGTGGGATACAAGAATGCGGGCTGCTTTGAGTACTGAACAGACTATATGATTCATTTTAACATATCAAAGCATTTCTTTTGAGGCTTAAGCAGGCAAGCAAGCATAAATGTAAGTTTAAATGTGTAAATATTTATCTTTCATGTGGGAACTATATTATTGTTTGTCTTCTCTCCAAGCTGTATTGCAGTGACTCACCATTCCTTTGTTAGGGCAAATCTATGGTTTTAGGCATTGGCTAGGTCCCTCTTCCTGCAAGAAGCTAAAAGCTTTTATGTCTTTCATTGTATAAGACAGGATGACATTTGGGTCTCCTTTTCAAAATGTAGTAGTTTGATGCTGTCTGGATTACAGGCATACTTTATCACTCCCCTCCACAACTGGGCACGGGAGAGAAAATATAATGAAGGATTCATGAGTTGTGATGACGACTGGGAGAGATCACTCACCAAATACTATCATGGGCACAAACAGGCTAGAAGTAGAGATACTGATTGAATTCATTACAAATAAAATCACAGAAGGATAATGAGAAGTAAAACAAAACTTTCAAAACACCTTCCCTCCACCCCTCCATCTGTCCCAGCTCTACCTTCTTCCCCACCCGCACAGGGAATTGGGAATGGGGGTCATGGTCAGTTCATCACACATTGTTTCTCCCACAGCAGCTTCCCCCACTGCAATGTGGAGTCCCTCTCATGGAAGATAGTTCTCCATGAGCTTCTATGTGACTGCATCCCATGGGCAACAGGCTTACCCAGGCTGCAGCAGCATGGGTCACTTGCCTACAGGGTGCAGTCCTTCAGTGTCTTCAAGGACCCTCTCGACATGCTTCCAGGGGGTCACGGAAGGAAGCCTCCTCTCAGGCATGCACCCACTCCAGTATGGAGCAACTCCACGGGCCGCAGATGGATGTGTTCATTCCCGTGGACCTCCAGGGGCAGCAGGGGCAGCTGCTTCCCCATGTATCTGCGCCACGGGCTGCAGGGGAATCTCAGCTCTGGTACCTGGAGCACCTTCTCCCTTTCCTTCTTCACTGACCTTGGTGTCTGACCCTCTCACAAATTCTCACCCCACTCTTCTCTGGCCTCAATTACTTCTGTGCCAAAACTTTTTTTCCTGTTTCTTCTTAAATCTGTTAAAACAGAGGCGTTATCATCATAATTTCTACTTTGCCCAGCCTTGGGTAGCAGCACATCCACCTTTGGAGCCACAACAGACTGATCTACCAGACATGGAGGAAGCTTCTATCAGCTTCTCACAGAAGCCACCCCTGTAGCACCCCTGCTACCAAAGCTTGGCCATGCAAATCCAATAGGGAAGAAAACATTAGGAAAAAAGTCCTTAATATTTTTTTTTTTAAATTTCTCCTCCCATTTATTTCTCTGTCCTGGTGTTTGCTAGCTGCAAACCTAGCTTGTACTGCCTGGAAAGTGGGCAGGCAAGCATCTCATACTGGAACTAATGTTAAAGTTATCTCCTTGGATTAATTGGCAAATAAATGGTGCAGTTTATATGTTGCCTCCTTCTCCTTAGGAGAGAGTTCCTACATCAGCAACTTTGTGATATTTTGCTCTGAAATTGAGTTCTGTGTTTAACCCCTTCCTGACAACTCACAGAAATGAAGTCTGTCTTTCTCCAGTTGCATGTAATGCATCACTGCATATCTGCAGTTCCCTTGAGAAATGTAATTTTAACTGAATATAAACTGTCTAAATGTTTTAAGAAGGTTCTTTTTTTTTTTTTTTTGGCTAGTAACATCTTTGGATCAATGCTAGTGTGGCATATGGAAATACTTAATAAATAATAGGTAATTCTTTAACTTGAGCTCTTTTGTAGATATACAGATATCAAGAGAATAATATTACAATTAAAATGGAATAAGTTCTAACTTGGATTTTAGGGCACAGCAGGGTTTTTCTGTCTTAGCAATGTTTTCAAAACCTTACAGAGTATTTTCTTATTGCTCATCAGAAATTGTTACTATATATTTGTTACTGGAAAATCTTCTCTGTGCAAAACACACTCCTACACAATCCTGTTTCCAGGAACTATTTATGGTCCTCTCTGGAAGGGAGTTTTCAAGTCAGTTTGTGATTTTTAAAATTGCTTCCCCTAAGCAAATCAAATTATCTACTAAAGTAAAGTGTTTATTTTTGCAGTCAATGTATTTTTATGTGAGTAAAATCAGTTGTTTCCCTAGCTAACAACTAAATTTTCTGCTTGTATGTGGGGGTGTTTCACTCACTGAAACATAGTCAGAGAGAAATCTTTGCCTTCACATTTATAATTCAGTGGGTCATATTTGAAAATTCAACTTCTTTATTATTATATTTAACAGAAAAAATCTTAGTTTTGTGGTATGATGTTTTACATGATAAAGAGTACTTTGAAACAAAACATATTTATTTTCTGCAGTGTTAGATAGATGAAGAACATTTTTAATAAGCTAGTGCCCTCCCACTGAGTTTCTGCTATCAGAACAAGTCTATACTAGGTGAAGTTTCATTTCTATTAACTTTCAATTAAATGCCTGTAATGTAATTACATAGCACAGGAAGGATCTATTCATGTTGTGAATTTGATTTGCACTAAGATTGCAAAAAACCCTATACAATGTCTCCATAACTTTAGAAATTGTTTTCTGTCCTTCTAGCTTCTTATGTGCAGCAATAATATCTAGCAAATATCAAATCCTGTAACTTTTTTCCTGCTTTGAGAAATACTTGGCCACTTATTTAAACAGAGTGCTTAGAATAAAACATCCCCACTTGAGGAAAAGGCAACAGAAACATGGATGGAAACAATACGATGGCTATTCTGGAAATAGCAGACAATGACTCAATTCCCAGAGATGATATAACTGCGTCAGTCAGCTTTTTTGCTGGTGCAACTGAAGGTAAACAAGGAAGAACAATAGCCTTTTTACATTTTGTAAAAATACCTAATAATTTTTTGGTTTCACCTCATATTTTTAGGATTTTTCACATGAGAAGCTGCCTTTCCCTGTGCATGACAGCAAAATGTGACTGTTTCATCAACAAAACTGTCATAATGTCACCTTGAATCTATTCAGAGAAGCTTTGTCACTTGAGGTATATAAACCTAGTTTAGATTAAGGACTCTAATTAAAATCCTAGTGCATAAAATAGAGGATTTCTCATGATTATAGTAGTAATCTGTAGTTCGCATCACACAATTCTTCACATACAAACCATCTTTTTAGTTTTGCCTGTATCTGTCAATGAATCAGTTTCTTCTGTTCCCACAAGCAAAAGCTGGTTGTGCTGCAAGTATATGTGACTGATAAACTGAAATTCATGGAAAGCTAAATTGCAAAACTTGGAAATTGTCCAGAAGTGTAAGTTTCAACTTAGTTTTAGACTTGAGTTCTTGTGTCATCATAACTGACCAAAATGCTTTTATTCAAATTGAAAACTAAATGCGTAGAGCATAGCACTGACCTTTCTTTTTTTTTCTCTGTATGAAGAAGGTTGATTTTCTTTTACTGTTCTGTTTTGATGTGCAACCTCAGATAGATAGCAGGTCACTTGGACCAAAGCTGGCCAAAATGGGAAAAAGCAACAAAAAATGCAACTAATGCTTTTATTTTGCTGTTGGTATATAACTTGAGGAAGGAATTAAAAATGATCAGGGTTGTATCTCTTGATTTACCTACTTTTGTAGGGAGTTAATCACACCTTGAGTCAGGCCACAGGCCAGGGAGTGACAAAGGAATGGGACTCACCCACCGCAGCTGTTTTAGAATGATTACACCTAGTGACTTCCAGCATAGCCTCAATGCCATTATACAGATAATTCAAAGTCAGGAGAGAATGGTCACTGGAGGAGGGTAACAGAGGAGGGTAGGTTACCTTTCCCTGAAAATACAGTTAATACAACTCTAATGATATGTATACAAATTGCGTATATAAGCACATTGTCCTATGCAGATAAATCTAAAAAATGCAAATTCATAGAATGTGTATTCTAGAAATAGAGTTTAGATAGTAGTAAGATTTTAGATACCATAGTAAACTTGTATGTTATTTGCACCATTTACATAGCATAAAAAATTTTTCATTCTAAAGATTTTTGTTAGTGATGAAGCAGCAAAAAAAAACCTACTCATTTTTTTCTATTTCTGAAAATGTTGTTTGCATTAGAACTCTGAATGACCCAGTTAAATATCTATTGGAGAGCAAGGAGTTAGGGTTTTTTGGGGAATGGTTTTTCTGGTTTTTATTTAAAGAAATTTTGTGAACATCTGTTAAGACCATCTTTGAAATGACATTTCCTGGAAACAAAGGATGTCATAACTTTTTTTTGTCTGGCTAGAACTCTTTACTTTTACTAAGTTTTCAGAGCTTAATAAGTACTTTAAAATGTTATAGAAATGTCCTGTGACACAAGTCTGAGTGACTAGATACTACCTTTCCTGTTTCACAGATGCCTGTCTCAGAAAGTGATTTACAGAGAAAATCTGGCACAATTGGAAATTGAACCTCTGATTCTTGACTGCACACACACTGAAATACAAGAAATTCCATTTAAACCTAAGAAAATAGTTTTGTACTGTAGAATTGCTAAAAAGTTGAACAGTTTGCTCAGAAAGATTTTGGAGTAATTAAGCTCAGACATACTAAAAACCTGAAAGACACAGTGCTGGGTAACCTGCTTTAACTCACCTTTGAGGAGGGTGGTTGGAATGGATGATTTCCTGAAGACATTTTCACCACCAACCATTTCATGATTTTGTAGATTTTTAATCAGTGAGTAAGTTTACCCTAAAAATTTTACAGCACATAGCTGCAGAGTGGAAAAGGCTTTTCCAGATCTAGGTGTGGATGCTGCTTGCTTTCTAAGGTGTATACATCAAAGGGTTTTAGTGAACAATTTTTTCCTTCCAAAAGAAATCCTACAACTATTTGAGGAGCAACTGAGCCCCCATTCCTCTTCTATAGTGTTTCTTTATAGAACACTTCCATTTCTGAATCAAGTCTAGGTGCACATGTAGGTTGGACAAACTTGCCCTGAAAATATTGTTTAGTTTTCTACAAATATAAGAGAATGAAGTTTGGGTTTTTTTTGTTTGTTTGTTTGGTTTTGTTTGTTTGTTTGTTTTTAATGCCTAGCATTGTGGGCTTTTTAATATATACAAGCCAATTAACTTTTGATAGAGAGAAATTACCTCAGTTGACACAGAAATACCACAGAACGCATGCTGGAAAAAGTTGTTTGAGGAGCAGAAGGTTACTTTTACTTAAGGTATTCATTCCTTATTGCATAAGGAATAAGCAACCTCTCTGGGTAGATGCCACGAACTTTTAATCTAAACAGACAACAAAAAAGAGGAAGAGACAAAAAAGAAAACATTTTATCTGAATAAATACATGTCAGCAATTGGTTTGGTTTAGGACCAAGTATCTTTATTTTCAAATGCAATCTATCCAGGGCAACAGTATGTGATGTAACAAGCTTTGGAATGGGAGCTAGGATCCCTTGAGAGCATTCCTCACCTTGGGCTCTCACAGTGATTGCACTGCTATTCCACTTGCTGAGTGGAGTTCCTTCCTCTGTATAAGGCTGTGCTGTAACTCCTGGATGTATCAGGTCAGCTGTTTAGCTGTTTTCTCATCATATATGATGATATGCGTAGTCAACATTTATCTTTTGTGCTGAGCATGACACCAGCTATTAAATTTTTACATGCCATTTAAATAAGATTCAGTAACAGGCACTGTGTCTTCTCTGTAGAGGTCCCGAAAGACAGATGAATTACACATTCTCTGTCTTCCTTTATTCTGTTGGTTTTATTTACATACAGAGGAGCACCATAGAGTACAGCTCTCTATAATGAGGCTTTGCTTGAGTACAAGATGCACTGTGTTCAATGTGGGATATTAATGGCGATTAAAAGCAACTGTTAAATGATTTTCAAACTGACAAGGTTAAAATACAAAAAACATTGTATTTGTAGTAACAGTGCATTTGTATTGTCATCTCATTTTCAATTAAAGCTGAAAGTAAATATGTTCTGTATGCTTTAACTTTTCTTTCTTATTATATATGAAGGATAAACAGCAAGTTCATCAAAGCATACATATAATATATATTAGCCTGTATAGAATCAGAGACCTAAAACAATTTTGCAACTTTGTCAGTGTTTCAAAGTATATGAAGAACAGCACATAAAACCTGGTTATTCTGAGATTGCACATCGGTGAAATTATTTGCATGTTTTTGCTTTGATAGTATGTATAGCTTTTCATATGTATGTGGTATGGCTTTGCATTGCTAGTGCCTACAATTTTACAGGCTGCACATTATTGTTTGTGGAGCAACTGCAATGCAAGGTTTTCTAGAGAAGCAGGATCATCCTCTGCAAAGAAAGCTAATAAAATATTGTTGAAGAGAGCTGTGCTGAAGAGAGCAGTCAGTCCAGAACCAGTCAGTCAAGAACAGGGGTTTTCTCCCTTCACCCCAGACCTGTTAGATCATGTTGGGATACTGTGACCAGTTTGGGATCTGCCATATGAGCAAGATATTGATCAGAGAGCCACTAGGATGATCAGGTACTGGATCGCATGCTGTGGCGAAGAGAAGCTGAGGGAATGGGATTTGTTGAACCTGGAAAAGAAACAGCTTTGGGGCCACCTTACTGCAGGCTTTACTACAAGAAAGCAATAAAAAAGAAAACCAGTGTGAAGCGCTTTACAGTGGTGCTTGGAAGGAGGACAGGAGACAATTTCAATCTGAGGGCAGTCAGGCATTGGAAGACACTCTCCAGAGAGGTTGTGAGGTCTCTATCCTTGGGAGTTCTAAGGTTCTGATTGCATAAAGCTCCAAAAAAGGACTGTTTTTTATCTTGTAGGTGGTCCTGCCTTGAGCAAGAGATGGGACTTGAACGTTACTCAAGTTCCCTCTAACCTGAGTTATCTCAAACTACACTCTCCTGTCCATATCTCCTTAGGATGAAAATAGTTTAAATCCCCTTAATTTGAGACAAAATCTGTTAGTAAAAGACATGACACTTTTTTTGTATGTGTAAATTAATACTCGAAAAATCTTATTCTTCATATTAAAATCTTTGTAATTATTACAGTACTTATTATGAATTGCGAATTATTTTTATGCATCTTGTGTGTTTTGAAATTTTAGTATATATTGCATATCCATAGTTGGCTTTTTAGTGTAATTTTTTTTAAACACTGAATGTAAACTAAAAAAGTGTGAGTATTTAATAGCAGGATAATTATTTCATATTTCCAATCAATTGTTTTGAGAGATTTACTAACGAGTGCAAAAAGTTTACATGTCTGGGTAGAAATGGGGTTAAATAGCAGTTTAGCAGGTTGCTCTTGCATTCTTTCAAGTTAGTTGACTTTTAGAAAGCTCTGGAGAAGTTTTTCTTAAATATAGTGTGCTAGACCTGATTACAGCATGCAAACCAGAGGACACTTCCTTTATCTCCCTCCATATTGTTAGCTCCTATTAACTTAGTATAGAAGATAACTTTTTCTCCCCACATTTTTTATTTATTTCTCTTAACACATTTTTCTATTTCCCTCGACTGTCTTTCTCCCATGTTTTTTTTCTGAGGTGATTTCTGTAGAAATCAATCTTCAACTCAAATGGAATTCTGTTTGAAAGGAGCTTTAACTATTATTAAGGGACAACCACTTTTCCTTTTATATTTTCGCTTAAAATTGGCTACATTTTCTCCACCAAGACTTTTCAATTGTGCCCAGAATCTGAAATTCTGTGGTGGAGTGCCTCCTGCTCTATCCTACTGCTTTTGTAAAACTTACCAGTTAGTCAATAACTTAACTAAGTCCTGGGCTAATTCTACACCCTGAATATTCTGACTCATGTGGATGGCCAATGGAACTCCAACTGCACCAACACAATTGCTCTTTATTTTTTCATAAACCTAAAAGGAAGTAGGTGTGGGAGGGAAATGTATTGTTGATTGTTTTAAGACTGTTACTGTGAAATGGGATAGCTTAAAATGCTCTTCTTTTATATCAACATATTGTTCTTTATTCTGTGTTTGATATATAGTTGTTTTTTTAAAAATTAGAATTAATCTTCTGAAGACATTTTTAATAGCAAAATAACAAGAGAAAAATAATAGGAAAAAAATCTTCTGCAGCAGTTTGTCCATTAGGACAGCCACAATGTTTCATCTTGTGATTTGTACCAATGGAAAAAATAATTCCTATTACTTTTGCAGTTGAGAAAAGGGATTGATAGTTATTTTTATCTCTTGACCAATATTATATGGAATCCAGAAAAATCTGCAGAGCATATCACACTGAGGCAGTAGTAAAATGAAAGGCCTAAGATCAGTTAAAAAAAAAATCGGATGTAGGAATGAAGTAGTGTCCTGTCCTCTTATTAATTTTGGAAGACATGTGAATGATATTGCACGGGATTTTCCTGATATTTATTCTCTGATTATTCCTTGTCTGGAAGAATCAAAATTGTGCTCAGCTGGGGCAGTCAATAAGGAGACTAAATATGTGACAGATGCACAACTTCAAAGATGTTGTTACAAGTGCCCATGGAGATATTTAAGGAGCCAGATGCTGCTGCCTTATATTTTCCACAGCTCAGCCTGTGATCACCTTCCAAAGGGAGTGTGGGGTTCAATATGCTACAATAAACAATATTCTATCTAGTCAGCTTTTGTATCCTTTGTTCCTTTAGCATTCATCTAGCACAAGTACATAGGGAGCATATTGTGTGTGTATGTATAGTGTATATATATGTGTCTATACATATGCCCCCAGCCGTCTCTGCTCTTATGTGCTTTCAGACCTTTTAGGCAAATTGAAAGACACATTTCAGAGTTATTTTAAGCACATATTACTAGACAGTGCTTTAAAACAAAGAAAGAAACCACCATAAAAACATACACATACACATGTCCCCACAACATAGTTTGAGAGTTTTCATTAGATTGTATTTCCATGGTTTATTTTTGCTAGCTCTGTGTTCTTGTCAAATAGGGGCTCAGCAGTCTGATTCCTGTGTCTGTCCCTGGCTTGCTTGGTGTCCTAGGTTACAATATGAAGATGTATTCTATCACCTTCTTCATGAGCAGCTGAAACCAGGAGAGGTAGTGATTTTTCCTTGCCTCCTTCCATCAATGGGCCCATCAATGGGCCTATCAATNGAGTTAAGCACCCCCACCTGGATATAATCTGGGGTTTGGGGCACAACAAGGGGCCCTTACCCACTGGTTGCCACAGGACAAGAGCT
The DNA here is from genome assembly GCA_013396995.1 of Dicaeum eximium. Lineage (NCBI taxonomy): Eukaryota > Metazoa > Chordata > Aves > Passeriformes > Dicaeidae > Dicaeum > Dicaeum eximium. Next base: position 7,894 of record VWZP01006154.1, on the reverse strand, counting down.
ACTAGACCTTTCTATGGGATCACTATTTCAACACGACCACTTCATCTGGACTGCTACCACCACCCTAATTAGCAGGGTGTCCAGTTGTATTCTGATTCTGTCAGTGGCTTTCTTTTGTACAATTACATGTATTTTATTTTATTTTTTCCTATTAAATTGTATTTCTGGCTTGGAGTCTCTCACTGGTTTTGCTTTCAAACCAGAACACTTGGCCACTGTAGATGCTTTGTCTTTTCTAAAGATTTATGTGGTCTTTCCCTGTTTAATCACAGAAACAGCCAGGTTGGGAAAGCACTTTGAGATCATTGAATCAAGCTGTAATTCCATACCATCTTGTCAACTAGACAATGGCACTGAGTGCCGTGGCCACTCTTTTCTTAAACACCTCCAGGGATGGTGACTCCATCACCTCCCTGGGCAACCCATTCCAATGCCCCATCACTCTTTCTGTGAAGAAATTTTTCCTAGTATCCAGCCCCTGGTGCAGCTTAAGACTCTGTCCTCTTGTCCCTGTTACTGGTTGCCTGGGAGAATAGACCAACCCCAAGTGGCATCAGCACCTTATTTATTAGCCAGTATGGAAGAATATCTGAATTCTGCATCAGGAAAAAGAGTCATGTCTTGTTAGGAAAAAGTCCCCAGAAGTGATACTTATGGTAAGTTTTTCTAAGCTTCTAATTAATACAATCAACAGGAACTTCCTATACTAATTGCTGTTCAAAGAAACCCCTCAAAACAACCAACCTACTGACTAACCAGCCAGCCAACCAATGCCCTAAAACCCCAAAATGAAATAAGAGGCAAAGAAAGCAAAAAGTAAACTGAAAATGTTATTTTTAAATAGGGAAAAAAATTAATTCTGGGGAAAGATTATGCTCTATTTTTGAGCTAAGTTCATAAAATATTGAAGTCTGTTCATTGAGCCATTTTTAAACTTTATCTTTCGTGTAAATAACCCTTGATGATGAACTGTGAATTTGTTCTTGACTCTGTTTACTGAATGTGATCACATCACTCTAATTGAAAACTAGCAAGAAAATCACAATCTGATAATTTTTGTGAATAAAATTTCAATTTTGTCCCATTAATGGTAAACAATTTTTAGGTAAGAACTGATTCCAGAAGTATTTCAGCAGAAAATCATCTAATTTTCTATTTACAATTACAGAGAGACCTGTCAGTGTTTGAATCACTGTGTTTTGACCTTCCTTGATGGTATCACAGTTACTTCATGTTTCAATAAGTAAAGACAGGACGCAATTTTATGCCTGAGGAGATGGGATAAATTCACCTCACCTATGGAATTCTAAAGGCTTGCCTCGTTGTCATAGTACTTCTCTGAAATATCTTAATGAAAATACTCCTCTTTGCTGTCATATTTGGTTGTGCTATTTCAAATCTGGGTGTTGTATATTATCAATAGTAGTAGTAGTAGTGTTGTTGCTGTTGCTATGGATATTATGAATTATGATATTATATTATGTGGGACTGCGAATATTATGAAGTAATATTTAAGAGTTAGATGGAGGAATTTAATAATTTGTCAGAGTAGTGGCTACCTTTATGCTCAGAGTTTTGGGAAATTTCATTTTGAGACAACTTTTTTTGAGCTTATGGACTACTTCTCTATTCCAGCCTTGTTATGTACATTTTGGTAAGGATAAATAATTTAGTCTAACTCTGGTAGTGGTAAATGGCTGTGAACTTTTGTGGCTGTTTTAACCAGGTCAGTAACTTGTCTGTTTTATCTACTAGTTTCAAATCTTTTTAGTATGACAACTGTGAGCTGTTATAAAGAGCATATTTCAATGCATTTTTTAAGGTTACTATGGTATGCCCATGACTAAGGATGAAAATAATATCTTTGCCTGTAAAATTATTTACAGATGAGGCAGAGATGAGTGGCAGAGCTGATACTCTTGAGGGAAGGGACAACAACTAGAGGGACCTTGACAGGCTTGAAGAGTGGGCCAGTGTCTTACACCTGGGCTGGAGCAATCCTCTATATCAATACAGGCTGGGTCATGAACAGGTTGAGAACAATATTGGGAGTTGAGATGTTGAACAATGTTGAGAATAGGTTGGGAGTACAGTGGATGAAAAACTTCACCTGACCTGGAAATGTGTGATGTCAGTATGGAAAGCCAACTGTGTCCTGGGCAGCATCAAAAGAACTGCAGGCAGCAGATGGAGGGAGGGGATTCTTCTACTTCACTCTCATGAGATTCCACTTGGAGTGTTACATCCAGCTCTGGTAACTGCAAGGCAAGAAGGATATGAATCTGTTGTAGGAGGTCCAGAGGAGGGCCATGCAGAAGCTCCGTGGGATGGAGCACTTCTGCTAGGAAGATAGTCAGAGAGAGCTTTGGTTGTTCAGCCTGGAAAAGAGAGGGGTCCAAGCAGACCCAGCTTTTAAATATATAAAGAGAGGCTATACGAAAAACATTTTACCGCTGCCTGTACTGATATGAAAAGGAGTAATAGTTTTAAACTAAAAGGGGAAAGATTTAGATTAGATATTAGGAAGAAATTCTTCACTGTGAGGGTAGTGAGGCACTGACACAGGCTGTCCAGAGAGGCTGTGGATGCCCCACACACACTGAAAGTGTTCAGTGAAAGGCCAGGTTGGACGGAGCTCTGAGCAATCTGGTCTTGGGGAAGTTGTCTCTGCCTATGGCAGGAAGGTCAGGTTCAATTATCTTTAAGGTTCTTTCCAACCCAAAACATTTAATATGATTCTCCATATATGAATTAGATTAGATATAAGTAAAAAATATTTATGGTGAGGTTTCATAGAGAGATTGCAAATGGCCCATCATTGTTCTTCAGGAACAGGCTGAACACAGCCTTGAACAGTATGAGCTAGGTGACCCTGTCCATAGCAGGAGAGTTAAGTAAGATGGACCTTAAGGATCCCTTCCAACACAAAGTATTTTAAGGTTCTGTGATTCTATGATTTGTGAACACTGATTAAGGAAATCATGTATTTGGGATTGTGGCCATGTTTTCTCATGCTTTCATTATGGCAGCATGGTCATGCAGCCTACTGTCAGCCTTTGTTCAAAGCTTCTTTAATAATTCAGATAAGGGTAACTTTTACAATCCATTACTGACAGAAATTTCCATCCCAGAAATTCCCAGAAATTTCTTCGATAATTAGACAGAGTCTATGTCTTGTTAAGGGATGGTGGGGAGACGTGTTTGAGCATTTCTTGAAAATCCTATTTTGTACTAGAAGTAAATTAATTGCTTTGGAAACTTAAATCTAACAGTAAGTATTGGGAATAAATTTAATAGAAAACTCTATATAGTATCATTCATATATATACATATACAGACACGTAAATTTTCATTTTCAATAAAAGATTCTGGTTTATTTATGTGTGCTAACAATATTTCTTAGTATACTTCTACACGTATTCCAAGATCTCACCACCAAAGAAGACTGCATTTTATTTATTCCCCAAATTTGTGGGATATTCAAGAAATTAAAATTTTCATGTTATTATCCACATGAAAGGGGAGGGTTATAAGTAAGAAATTAAGAGCAAAGGATATTTTTCTTTCTAATGTAAACATCTGGCAGCATTCCTTGCTTACACAATTAATGGGCATTTAATTGGCAATGATCAGTTTATTGCAGCAATATGAAGCAAATATTTCCCTAGTAACAAACAGATGTTGCAACAATTTCACAGCAATTTAGCAAACACCAGGTGATAGCAGTATCTACAATAAAGTCTTCTGTTTCCAAGCAAATAGAGTAGTAGGGAATCAAAGAAAGACATAAAGGTGGACTTGCTAGATTTATCTGATTTTCTCTTTAATATTTTTTTCTCAGCTTCTGTAATATTGTTTCTAAATTAACCTCATTAAAGAAAATCCAATGGATTTCTGCAGCAGCACTAGATAAGTCTACATTAAAGCCTAGAAGGCATTCAAAATAAGACTGAGATTTTTTTTTAAAATGGCACTGTTTTATTAAAGCCCCTCTGAATTTATAATGCTTGTGTCATGTTATAGACCACTATTTGAATCCATTGGACAGAGGCTGGTGGCACAAACTTGTATCATTCACTGTTTGTAAGGCAGACTACACAAAAATAATTTTTTCATTACTTTCTTCATTTTTACCATTTGTATGATGGTTCTAACACAGCAGTTTGATTCATGTTGAGTTACAAAAAGACCCACACAGAAAATTTGGCTTCATTCACAAATTACTGACAATTAAGTAAAAATATAATTATTTCTACCAGCTGTCTAAGATTAAATGTATTACTTTTTAGTTTGTGTTGCTTGTGAGCAGATTTTCTATTATGGCTTAAATAAAGTTTTTAATCTTTCATTATGTTCTCTCATTACAAATGTAATATAATGATAATAGCTTTGCGAACTTTGTATTACATTGCTTTTGGCATAGATTAAAACACATTTTATATGTAAACAGCAGGACAGTGCTTGGACTTTTTGAAAGACAGGTTTCATTGGTGAAGAAACTTATTTGACTTCAGCAGAATGCCTTATCTACTATGCTATTTTGTATTAGCCTATGCCACAGTCTGCAAATAATACACCAAAATGAGCAAAGACTCAAGGGACAGGTTATATAACAATGCTTTCATTTTCTTGTCTTCAGATTCCATAATAATTGATCTCCACGACAAAAGGAGACAATCATCTTCTATTGTGTTTTCCTCCTTAAAGTTACTATTCTTGATATAACGTAAGGAAGCTGTCTAAGTAAAAGGAACATTCCTACATGTTTAAATCAATATATTGATCAGACTTGACAAACTCTCACAAACTTTTAAAATCATTAATATGACAATGCAGTTTTTTCATTAAATCATACATATTAAATCAGATTGTGCCACTGTTATTTGTAATCATCTAGAAAATGCCTAACAATTCATATTAAAGGCATGCTTTGTTATATTGCATTAGACAAATATTGTATCTGAATATTTTGACTTGCAATTTTCAAAATGAAAAGTGAGTATTATCTAAGGCACTAAACCAAACTTTGTGATTCTTTACAATTATTTAAAACCATTTTCCTTAACTACTGGCCAGTTTTTGTACACAGGCAAATGATTTAGAGAAGTCATTAAGAATGTCCCACAAAAATTTGTTGACAAGAACTAAGATGTTAGAAAGCATTAGTTTGTTCTCAAGTTACTAAATTCAAATGATAAAAATATATTTAGTATTTTTAGGTGGTCAGTCAAGGTCATAAATATACTAGTTATAAATCAACAACAATGAAAATTTCTGCATTTTATTTGTATGAAGATACAAAATTGATACTTATTTACAACTGTCAGTCACAAACGTCACGTTTATTGAACAATTGTCTACATGCAAGTAAAATGGCAATCGCTACAGGCTTGCAAACTTACCAACGAAAGAAATTATAGAAGCTGCAAAGCATATTAAATATGAAGGAAAATGATCCCAGACCACTACTGACCTGTTAAGAGAACTTTGGTTTAGATATTATTCCATGTGAAAATTTTAAGGAAGGATTTAAGCAAAAGAAGTGAAGTGTGTTCACAAATATAATCCATATATATTGCCTTTATGTAGCAATTAATAGTCTATGACATAAGTAAATGCTTTGCTTCTTCTGTCTCCTTTGGCTAGGAAATAGGTTGGAGTTTTTGTCTGTTTACTTATAAAAGAGACTGTAAAAGAGAAGATATGATAGATATTTAGAGAAAATAATGAAGTAGAATTATTTTGCAGTTGGTCTTAGTGATGGCACAGGTTTGACCAGAAGGTGGTTTTAATTCTTCATTATGTAACTATCTAAAAAGGAATGTCCTTTGGATTCTGCACCTCAATTTTGCGCTGTGAGAGTGCAGTAAAACACTTAGACTAAATTGTGAGTATTTTATAAAAAACACAGTTCAAGAACAGAATTAAGTTAATGTTATTGAATATCGTTAACTAGCACAAAATTCAGATCTCTTTAAAACCCCTGAAGATTTCTTTAACTGTGTTTCCTTTTTTCTGAATTTATGAGGTCAGTTTATATATAACATGTTTCAAGAAAATGAAATCTTTGGTTTTGGGAATGTAAATTTAATGACACAGCATTTAAAATGTGAGACAATATGGATGATTGTAAGAATATTTTCATCACGTTATAAATGAACAGCACAAGAATTTAGGCAATTATTATCTAATTACATTTTCTTAATATATTCTTGTTAAATACTTCCTAGACATTAATTGATTATGAAGATTAAATACCCACTTAAATTCATATCCACAATGTCAATAAAAAGTGGCTTCAAAGTCTTACAAATGTAGTTCTATTAAAAAAAATTCCTTTTTAAAAAAGTGGCTTCAAAGTCTTACAAATGTAGTTCTATTAAAAAAAAATTTCCTTTTTCTTTCCTTAGTTGTACTACTAAGTTTTACTAAGTAGTTTTACTACTAACTAAACTAGTAGTAAATTAATGTAAATAAATTAGTTAGGTTTAGGGAATAACAAACTGAAAATATAAGTTTTCATAGTTTCCAAGTTGTTCAATAAATCTTCTATAAACAGAAAAGAAAAAGCATTTATATCTTCTATGGTATTTTAATTGACAGAATTATACTAGAAGATGTCTGAGAATAAACCACTGAACTCTGGGTTGTTTAACCAAAGTCTAGTTTCAAATTTTTCACACAAAGTGAAAGACAGGCAAAGCTCTGCTGTTCCATGATTGGTTTAGCATCATCCATTGCAGGCTAGTTAATGCCAAATTTTCCAGAATTAATATCACCTGAGAGGAGAGTCTCAACTATTTTCAGTGGTTTGTACTTTCCATTGGACAACAATTTTTCTATTCTATTTCCTTTTATAATTTTGTAAACGGTTTTGGACTTAATTTCTTTTCATAAGTAGGCCCAGCTTCTTCTTGAGAAATCTTTCTTTCAGTGTTAAAATGAACCCTGTATGAATCTCCTGTCTACCAGTCCATTCCCTTTCACAGTCTTGGAAAGACCATTTGCAAGCTGTAGTTGTCCTAAATTAAAAGAAAACTGAAATTTAGGGGTATTATGTTGAAAAACCTGCTACTAACTTTCTTTTAGCTTACTTGTGAAACTGTTACCTGAAGAGCAGTTATTCTGACTATTCAGTTTCACTCTATTATCTGCTATTAAGGATCATACTATGGTGATAATTCACAGATAACAGGGATTCAAGTCATGACTTGCTCTTGAGAGTTAGGACTCAAGTCTAGGAAACAGCCTGCAGATTTAATTCGCTTTCTGGTTTCTTGTGTCAAAGAGGAAGTTCAAACTTGCATTGTTCATAATTAAAAAAAAAAACCAAAACAAAACACCAAAAAACTCCAACCAACCAAACAACACCCCCAAAAACCCCAAAGTGTTCCTTCTACTCTCATTCTTGACTGTTTAGTCAAGAAATATTTGCGAGAATTCAAAAATATTCCGGGTCTAAATTTTTCATAGCTGCAAGCAAATTGACAGAATGAAGGAGAAAAGGCTTTCGGTCTTTTCTATTGCAGCTGACATCTAATCTCTGGGTGTTAGCTGAATTTAATTAATGCTGTCCTATGCTGGTAATGATATGCCATTTAGTAGTCACTGGTAAGTTTATTTATTTAAGAAAGGTAATTTTAGTCTATACATTATTACTAGTCATCTGAGCCATCAAAATTCATTTTCCTTTCCCATTAAGACAAAAAGAATATTTTTGAAGTTATAAAGTTTCTTAATCCATTTCAGGTACCGTGAACATTATGGTCAGGTAACCCATTTTACTTTCTTTTCACTTCTTGATATAGCAAACCAAAATTTTTTTGTGGAATATTAAAATGATCTAAGTGTTCATAGTACCTGTAAATTAAGCTAACCCTGATAATCTAGTTAT